>VXAA01005080.1:331584-463582 GCA_013399115.1 Anseranas semipalmata
AAAGAGTTCCTCATTTTTTCTTTTTTTTTTTTTTTTTTATGATGAGAGTTAAGCTTATATAGCTGTCTTACTTCTCCTGCATGCAGCACATCTAGGAGAGCATCTTGCTGTGATCGATGGACAGGAGCTGCAGCTGCTCAGAGAAATGGCTTAGATGGATGTTTTGGTACAAGTTGCTAGAGCTTTTATGAAAGTGCAACAAGTGTGAGGAATTAGAGGCAATCCTCCCACAAACACCAGGGAGCTGGATGTCTGGACTGGGCTTTTGTAGGCTCTGCTCAAAACCTGTCTGTTGCTGCTCCATGGTGACTGTTCCCGTACTGTTATGCAGCCATGTGCTGGGGACAAGTAGTGACAGTGGAAGCACCGAGCCAGGAAATCAGGCTTGTGGGTTTCTCCAAGGGATCAAATGGGGACTTTGAGGAGTACAAGCAAAGTTACAAAGGTGTGAGCCTGAGCACCAGACTCTGAACTCCTCTTGTCTCTTTTGCGAAGGTTTTCTAACAAGCAGCTCCTAGCAGTCCTTGTCCTTTGTAACTCCTCCGCGGCACGCTGTGCGTCTGCAGGAGGTTAATTAGGGGGCCAGGCAAAGCTGTGGCTCTCCACTCACATGTTTTGAGTCACTAAGTGCTTTTCTCCATTAAAGCTAACATGTGTTTACAAGCCTGCCTTATATTTATCTAGTGAGGATGATTATCTGTCTCCAAAATGATGTGATCTATTTGGGCCAAGGCAGCACACCTGAAGGTGGTTTGTTGCTGGTTTCCTTTGCCCCATCCCCAGAGCGGCACAAATGAAGCTTGGAGCCTGCAGGATGACGGTCTAGATCTGAGTTAAACTTTGTTGTTGTTTAAGCTGCATTGAATGTGTCTCTCCCAAAGTGAAAAGTGAACTTGGTCTAGTGCAATGCTGGGAGCTGGTGGCAAAGGCTACATATGGAGGAGGAAGCCTCACCTCTCTGTTTTTTTTTTTTTTTTTTTTTTTTTTTGGTATAGGGTTGTTTCTTTTGGTTTGCAATAGCACTCTTTTCAGTTTTTGTAGATGAGTGTTACAGCTGGGATGCTAGCTAGGCAGTTGCTTGCAATTAGCAGGCTGTGGAGAGGATAAAGTAGCTCAGCTCCTGATGGACTTAGATGCCTGGTTACCAAAGAGGTCTTGCTCTTTCTCCAGGCAGTTTCTCTTCTAAGTAAGACCTTATTAGTCGGGAGAGCTGCTTTGCAATGGCCCAGCCTGCACTTCTGAGAAGGTGCTGTGCCCTCAACTTAAAGTGTTTCTTCTCTATAACTATTTGAATTGCTTTTTTCTGCCTTAGTCACAGGTAATTGTTATTGCTGTAAAATGCTTCCTTGGATGATTATCAGTTGACTTGTATTAATATTTACAATAACTTTTTTGTTAGTAATTTTTTGCTACTACGGGAAATGAAATGCAAATTAACAACTGTAAAGATTAAAACGTAATGAAATGGGACATGAACTCTGGAGAACTAATGAATAAAGTGGCTCGAAGGCACAAAAAGATGTCCTTCAAAAACAAACAGAGATAAATGAGATAAATAATTTTGAGGCAATAAACTGACAGAGAGAAAGAAATACCAAGTGTGGGACAAATTGTTTCACACCAAAGTTATAATTGCATTCCTTTTTCTTAATAAAAAGATGAAGTTTCTCCCCAAAGTTAACCAACTGTGTAATCACTGCGCGGTAGATTTTTCTGAACATGCAAATCAAGACACCAAAATGTCTGTTTACTTTTACTGTCCTCATCTGGTTATTTAACAAATATATTGGGCTAATAGACAGAAACAATATCTTTTAAAAAGTATTTGTCTCCTGTGCCTTCTGCTTTATAAATTAGAGATGTGGATCTGAAGTGCAGAGTGCTTTTCCGAGGGGTTTAAAGCCTGTCCAAGCTGACAGGTATTAGGCCCTGCTTCAACAAAGCTCTCAAGCCTTGGCAGCATTTGTCCTTTGTGGTTGCTTTTAAGAAAGTACATTGCTCCTTGTTTAACCTAGGGCTGGCTGTTTTTTTTCAGGGCAAAATCCTCACTAAGTAACTACAGCTGGTGCATCTGAATCTGGGGCTGACTCTGTGTCACCTTGCATTGCTGCAAATCTTCCTGCTGTGTTTTTGTTTCATTGGTTTAAGTTGTCTTAGATCTTATGGAATCATTACATGTCTCTGATTCAGTGCATGTTCAATACTCTTTCATGTGCTATTTACTGTGGTATAGCTCTAACATAGTGCAAATAACTGCATACCTCAAGTATTTAGATACGAGTCTAAAATACCTCCCCTTAAAATCAAGGAAGAAGTTTTGAAGGCACTGCTCATGGTGGGGTTAATTCCTTAGACTATAAATGTTGTCAGGGCTGGGGTTCTCCTTTCTCTTCCTGGCTAAGCTGTGTACAGCTCTGGCATTTCATAGGAGATAGAGAGGAGCCTTCAGGGAGCTGCTGCTCTGGGAAATATGGACTTGGAAATGTTAGGATAGTGCTTGCTGCCCAGGAAGATACAAACCTTTTTGTAATCCCAGGCCATTTGGATTACCCAATTCTGGCCTGAGATGCTTCCCTTGGTCTGCCTCCCATTACTAATGCTTTTATTAGGGAGAAGAATCAAGGGACTACTGAAGTATCTGGATGCTCCCAGGATAAGACCTGTGCCTAGCTGGCTTTTCAGGAGTGCCTGAGCCTCCCTGGAAATTAACCAAGTCTAATGTTAAATTGGAATTTAAGTCCCAGGGTTTTTATAAAACCAACCAAACAAAAACCCTCAACTCTTTACAATTTCTGTTCACCTATGTTTTGTGAATTTTCATGCCATGGTTTGAAGACCCAGGTGAGACCTCACAGGAATTACTTGCCCAGGTGAGGTTTACTTGCATGTGTGAGGTGAGGCAGTCAGGCTCTCCAGCAGCTTGTGCTTGGGGTCTGTAAAGATTTTTTTTAACTCAGATTTAATTTTTAAATGTTTATCTTCCCTATTGATGAAAAGGGACAGTGTCATAGAAGTGAAAGCCTTTTGTTTTTAAAGAAAATTCATGCAAGCACCACTTCTATTTATTCTCACTCTTGTGTCAGAATAACTGTGTATGATGCTGCATTCATTATCATACATCAAATTGTGGTAGCAAACAGAGGCCATTACCTGCAGAGCAAAGAGGAGGAACAAACTCTCAAAAACAGATCAAACTTCAAAAGTTAATTGAGAGGAAAAAGTAAAACTAGTTATATGAAATAAAATGTTTTATGCCTTTTTTTTTATTTCTCCTGTTGTAATTTGTACTTGCTTGGTGGCCAAGCCCTGTCACAGTAGCTATAATAGACACTCTCTCCTGATTGAAACGTTTTCAGCTATTTATCATGGAGTCATCTTGGCTCTTAAATGTCATTTTTAATCTGTAGTTCCAGCTTTGTGTTCTCTAGCAGGTTTTGGTGGCCTCAAGGCTGAAGCTTGATTGGTCAGAACTTTCCAACTTGGTAGCACCTCATGTCTGAGCAATTAGACCACACATAAAAGTAATATCTTTTATCTTATTACCTGTAGAAGATGATCTATCCTTGTAAATATGTCTGGGGAAAAAAATCTTATCAATATTGACATACATTCCCATACCTTCCATAATCTTGGTGGATTTTACAAATATTTATACAAATATTTAATTTGCTGAATGCAGACTTGGCTTTAGAAAGTGTGTGTTCCAGCTCTACATAAATAAAAATAATGCACATAATCTTCATTTATGCTAGGGACCACTTATCTTTTTGGGGATAGATCCTTGACTGCTGTGAGCTGTCATAGTGTCACCAAAACTGGTGGAGTTTGGATGCCTGGCACTTACTAAGGTTTTGCTGTGGGGTGGTTCATGACCACATCACATAAGTGCAAACTTGCACCTGGCCATTGTGTTCCAGCCTGAGCCGGAATGAGAAACAGGTCTAATTAAGTTTTGTAACTGAAGTCGTTATTAAGGTCTGTCACTCCCACTGTACAAATATTCCAGCTGAAAGGATTATATTTACAAGTGCTATTTATAATTAAGCATTTTACTTGATTCGCCTGCAAACAGAATGTAAATCATATTTTGCTATGCTAAAAGGCAAGGAAAGGGGGAAGTGTCTCCAAGTAATCTATATTACTTTTAGTGGCTAGTAAAAACACAGGTTTATGCAAATATGAATTTGCTGAAGTCTGTGCTTTGCTTGTAAAGGTACTTTATTGCAATTGGGCTCTGGGCAGAGGTGTGTGTGGGGGAAACAAACCTACTCATCCTCTGTGGGGCAGCTCCTAGGCTCTGCAAGCCAGGCTGGGGGGCAACTCATCCCCCCCATGTCCATCAGTGGCTGCTGCGGCCCTGCTGTGCTCACGACAGTGGCTGTGGTGGTTCTGGGGGTTATTGGATGCCCGAGCCTCTGGTGGGGCTGGAGGGGTCTGGCACAGCTGTGAGGAGGCCGCCTGGCATGTGGGGGATTTCCTGCTTCAGTCTTGTCTGGTGAGATGTGCGCGGAGGCGGCACCCCTGCTTTGGGCCCCCTCGGGTAGGGCCCAGCTGCCTGAGGCAGGGCCCTGGGATGTGCGGGGCATCCTTTTGCGTGGAGAGGAGACAGGGCCTGTCAAAGCATGAAAGGGTGAGGGCAGCCAGCTCCTGTGGTACCTAGTGGCCCTGTTACAGATCAGACTTTTGTGCAATAAATGAGTTCCTAGCGTTGCTTAAAGGCTTCTGGGGTTTGTTCTGAGGGTGGAAGGAGACTTTAAAAAGCACGGAGGGTGCTTTTTTGCTCCACAACCTTAGGAAGGCGATACACCACAGCGATGATGCTGTTCTCATCGCTGGCAGCTTTGAGCTTGTCTTTGCCACGAAATTCTCTTGTGCTATAAATCATGAGTGGCACCTAACTCCTGCCCAGCGCGGGTGCGGCCCTGTGCTGGCAGTGGTGCCTGTGGGCAGGGGCTGAGCTGGCGCAGGCCCCTGCCACTCGCCCCCGGCTCCCCCTGTGCCCACAGCCTGAGGTGCTGTGCGAAGAGTTACCAGGTAACTTCATGTTGGTGGTGGTGAAACCACCTCCCCTCCATCATTCAGCTGCCCTCCTCCGACACGTCAGGGTGCGTTTTGCGTCTGTAAGTCTTTTTTGCTATCCGTTTTGTTTTGGTAGTTGCAGGCTACGCAGGGCCCTGCAGCCAAATGTTGGAGGGCCCGGCCTCAGGCCTGCGCTGAGGAGACTTGCCATGAGCAGCGTTAGGAAACCCGGCGCTGAGGATGCCGGCAGCTGATGAGGCTTTACAGTTCTTGCTGCAGCTGAAAAGGTGGGAGCAAAGTGCAGTTCCTCAGCCTCCCACAAAGTGATGGTGTTAAAGAAAAGTGCAGTTATGTTTGAACCGGGCAGGCTGGTGTGTGGTTGTGTCTGTCACTGCCATTGCTTTTCCTGAAAGGAGGAGAGCTGTCCTCGAATCTGAGGGTACGAGCACTAAATCAAAGATGAGGGAGCCTTCTCTTGGAGGTGACTCGATGTGCCAGCTGTTTGTGTGCTCAGGCCTCTGTATTTTGGGGTATTTTATTATGCGGTAACCTGCAAGCACGGCCTCCACAATAGAGCAGTGCAGTGCTGTTGGTGGAGCAGGGCTGGGGTGGGCCGTCCCCATACGCCTCCCATCCGAGTAGTGCTGGAATGACAGGTATTTGTTGCTGTGCAAGATAAAATGTGTACAAATGTTAGTTTTGGATAAACTTTTCCTGACTTCCAAGTGTTTCTATCTATGGCACCAGTTGAGTGGGGAGAGAAAAAAGAACCCGCAAGCCAGCATGTCTTGGAGCCTTGGCTCAGTCTCCTCCTGTTTTCCTGGGCTGCAGTGCTTTTCAGATGACATTGCTCATTCAAATTCCTTGAGGTTTCTGCTGGCTGCTTGTTTTATCTGTGCTTCAGCATCCTCTGCATAGCAAAGACTGGTGAAGGAAAACAATGGTTTGGAGGGAAAAAGATGCAAAACTTTTCTGCTGCCATCTGTCTACAAATTAGGTTGTTTTCCCTCTTTCAAAAGCACTTTGAGAGAGAGTTTACTAAGGAGGTTCAATTGGAAGGACATGGAAACAGATTCTGATTTATGCACTGATACAGATTGGGAATGATTCAGTACTGAGTTACGCTGGTAAAGTACAGTCAGATCAGTGCAATGCAAGCCCATGGGATGTTTGTGACCGGTTCAGCTGGAACCACCATTAAATACAGAAAACACATGTGCTTGGCTTCCAAAGGCACTGCTATTCTACACCCAGTTAAGATAACACAGCTTAAAACGACTTCAGTGAATTGTGAACAAGTGTTGGTGCTGTGTTTCCTTATGGGTGCTTAGTGTTTGCTGGCCGATAGTAAGTGGGTGGTTAGAGCAGGCTGCTGTGTGCTGGGCAGTTTAAGCAGATGGCACTGTTGACAGAAGGGGAGTTCCTGACCTATCCCTGTGAGCCCGCTGTAGCGAGTGCTTCCTCTTGGAGAGATGCAGGTGATCCCAACCCAAATCATTCCTTAAAAAAAAAAAAAAAAAAAAAAAAAAAAGANAAAAGGGAAATAAAAGGAAATATTTCCAGTGAGCTTGAATATTTCCATGAGCACGTGGTCAACAGACCCAGCACAAGGAAGGGAGCATGGCTTCATTCAATAACTTAATTTTATACATAAGCTATAAAAGCATATTGTGTTCAATTTAAATTACATGCCTTTTTAACCATATTTTTTGCCTTATGTTAGATATTTATCCGTTGGTTACCCCAGATAATTGAGAGCTGGCTCTTCAATTTACAACTGAAAATGAAATATCTTCATTACCATAGTGATTAGGAGCTCCACACAAGGGTTAGACTCTGGTGGTGTTAGATACTGTACAATCATAGCTCGAAAAGATGATACCTGCCTTAAAGACCTCATAATCCAGCAGGAACACAAAATGTATGCATGTAATTACAAGGGAAGGCTCTGATGACTGGAGGCTGGGGAAGGCGATAACCAAGCCAAGGTGCAGGGCTCATGAGGGGCTGTCATCAAACCCTTCCCTTTGGGTAGGACATGACTCGTGCTGCCTGAGCAGAATTCCAAAAATTAGGAAAATTTAAAGGCCATCCACTGGTAGATTAGGTACATAAAAATATAACATAATTGGATTGGGTGCTCTCTTCAGTCTTCTGTGTTATGAATGACGGGGGAAAAGGTCACATTTCTTCAGGCTATCTGAAGTCAAGTGGATTTATCATCTTGGCTTTTTGTAACCCCTAGTTTAAGATGTAATATCATTGTTATCTTATTAGCCATGGAAAATCTCTTGCAATGCTGTGTACATAGTGGAGCCCTTGACTGTGCCTGTGCCAAAGGGATGCATGTTGATGTCTCTGCCTACTGCGTTTGGAAACAAGTGGATTTTAAATGACAGGGCAAATCAGCTGGGCTGGAAGCTTCCAGCTCAAGTAATTACAGTGCTGTAATCTCTTGCTTCCAAATTTGGAGCTCCAGACAGCAGCCTCCAGGCATTATGCAGACACCAGGAGCTAACACTAGCGTGGCCAGATCCAGACCTGAGAGATCATGGGGCACCTCCGCAAGTCTGAGCCGGAGAAGGGGGCAGAGTGTGTTTTGCTTGGTTAGGATTTCACATTAGGCTCATGGTAGCCTAAATAGTGTTGATGTGCTGAGTCTCTTGTCTTCAATGTGTGGCCCTTCACGTTCTGTTTTGGAGGGTGTCTCCTGTAGCTTCAGGCCTTTGGTTTCTTATCAAGTTTCTTATAGCATCAAACAGCAGCCCTTGTCCTCATCCTTGTGCCCTTTGACAGTAGGGGCTTTTCAAAAGACATTTTCACAGTTATATATTGTAGGAGGCTGTGTCTAAAGGAAACTGGTCTGAGGTTACCAGCTCAGGTGCTCTATAAAATGTCAGAGATTAAGTGGTGGGCATTGCAGCTGGGCTAACATATGCACAGGTATCCATGGGCAGGATTGCATGTGAGCTTAGGTCGAGGTGCTGAAATGACACTTTTTTTTTTTTTTTTTTTTGGAAATACTTTTTAATAGTAAAGGTTACTTTTTTCTTTTTTTAATATACAAGTGGCTCACCAGCTAAAGTGACTGCGATCTGGTGTTTTCACACCAGATCAAAATCAATTTCAAAGAATGATCCATTTCAAAAGAACAACCTCCTTGTTTCTAGGGTGGGCGAAGTTTCTTGCAGGCCAGAAGTGTGTGCTCCCTGCCTCTTTTGTTTGTACACTTTCTTGTGCTACTGCTGCCAATTCTTCCTTTAAGCTGAAACAAGTCCTGTTAGGGTGAAAATCATGTTTCACTGCTTGCCTGTGGGAACCTGTGCAGTGAGCAGGAGGAGGAGGATGCAGGAGAAGCACGGATGTGTATGTGAGAGAGATGTTTAGAGGAAAGCAAGGCAAGAACTTGTACCTATGATAAGTCAGTTTGAAAGCTTTAAAAGCAGTGTAGTTTCACAACAAAATACAAAATTATTTCCTGTAATTAAAGTCAATTATTCTGGTAAAAGTTTAAAGTGTTAAATCCACGGTGAGGTCCATCCTTCCCTGATCACCTATTGAACCTGCTCTTCAGTCGCTTCTCCACCTTGCCTGTCCTGGGGGCGGCCCTGTGGTGTTTTTAATGAAGTAGTATGAAAACAATGGAACACTGAAGGGTTTGGGGACAAAGCTGGTGTTTCTGAGATTGTCTTACTGGTAGGACACCCGTGTGCCAGTTCAAACAGGATATTTTTTTGGGTGCATAAGGTACTGGGCTTGGGCCAGTGCAAACGCACACCTGGGCTGGGTGCAAAGCAGAGGCTTTTCCCAGCACATCGAAACAAATCCATGCAAACCCAGCCTGTGTTCGAGGAAACAAAGCGCGTGAAGATAAATAGGGCTAATCCCACCGCAGCCTGCAAACAAACACCACTGCTCAAACCAGAGACAGATAACACAAACAACCCTGGGAAAGCAGTTAGGAGAGTGTCAAACCACAGGACAAAGCCAATATATTGCTCCGTGACTTCCAATTAGAGACTTGCGGCTGTATAATTAAGTTTCTGGTGACACTGTATTTAAAGTCATGTCAGTGCTTTCATTTATAAATACTGCTCTGCAGGTGCCTGAGCTCCCAGCTGGAATCTGGCTTTCAGCATCTAATCCTAGAAGTGAGTTTTTTGTTTTGTTTTCAGCTGGGGGGTGGGGGGGGTGTCCCTCTAGGCAGTGAAGCTACACAAGAGAGGAATGAATCAAGTATTTTCAGTACGTTCTAGTTCTGCTTTAGGTCCCAGCTGTGGATACGTATGTTTCGTTATTGGCATGAGGTGTGTGTATTTGTGTTTGCACATTTCTGTAAATAAACAGTAATCGGACCTGGGACCTGTGCTCTCTGGTGTATTTTATAGTTTACATAAATTGCAAAGGACATTAGTTCACCTGGGTTTTCTTTTCTTTTCTTTTCCTTTTTTTTTTTTTTTTAAGTTTATACTCCTTCCCTTGTAGGATTTGGGCAAACATCTGGGAGAGCAGCAGTTTTGCTCATCGGGCTCCTCTTGGCTCTGGGGCTGCTGTGCAGCCCCGGGAGTTGGTGGTGAGGTGCCCGCAGCTTTCCCTCCCTCCTCTGCCTCGGGAGTCACTGCCCCGGCAGGGAAACTGGTCTAATTTTTTTTTATCTTGAAAACACTCTTGAGATACTGGTCATTGCAGTGCATTCAGAGCCACATGTGGATGACCACTGCTCCTTCTGATTACTTTTTTGTGTGTGTGCTGATTGAAATTGTCTGGAGCCCTGAAGGGTGGGGAGGCTGCACAGTGCCCCTGGGGCCAGGAGGGCGTCGCTGCCTCTCGGCCACAGGGGCCAGTGGGTGTGGGTCTCCTTCCTTCTAAAAGGTATTTGTTCCATCAAACTCAGCAGCCATAAATAATGACTCCCACAGAGCTGTGAAGCTGTGTGTGTTCAATTCCTGAGGACTAAACCATTTGATTTGGTCTCGCTTAAAGGTCTGAAATTTCCAAATGGATAACTGAATTCCCGAGTCCATTAAGCAAGGCAATTTACAGTGTTCTCAAGCTCTGCCCATGGAAACGCATTAACACAGTTTCCTATTTGGCTTGTAGAAAAGCCATTATTCTAAACACAAAAAGGGAGATGAAAAAATCATTTTGCTCTTTCAAAGTTTATTTGTAGTGGCTGCAGCAAGACTGTGTGAAGCCTTTGATCGCTGGAAGCAGGTGGGGATGAGTGCCGGTGCCCACGTTGAGAGTGCTTGCATCGGCCCGTATCTACCCAAGCTTTTCTTGGCAGCACCCGCTGCTGCCGTGGGGATCTGCGTTTTTGTGTTCTAGGGACGGTCTAACATGTGAGAAATGAATGCAGCCCTTGGAGCAGACCTAGATGATGTATTCTAGCGATACCTGACCACTCCTGCAATTGCCAAAATATACATGAGGAGAGATGGTAAATTGTCCCTGCGGCTGCCTCTGACAATTTAACACCTCCAAAGAGATCTTTAGGGTGATTGATCACTTGTGATAATAGCAAAACTTTGTTGGTGTGTGTGCGTGGTTCTTCTTTTTAATATTCTGCCTCCCTTTTCTCATGCTGAAGGAGTATATTTCTCCTTTAGGTGTGAGAAGAAGGATGGATTTGAGGGAAATGGGTGATGTCAGAAGAGGTTTCTTGGCCAGAGTGTGGGAGTACTTTGTCTCCCCATCTCCGCTTGCCCTCTGCAAGTCACAAAACCGCTCGTGCCACGTAGTTTCTTTTCTGTGGCTTTGGCTCTCAGTGGCATCTGTGGACAAAGCAGAAGTACCAGACAGCTCTAGGGAAGTAATTTGTTTTCAGTAAGTATTGGCTAGTGACTTTTTAAATCTAATTTTGAAGAGAAGTGGAATTTATCAGTAGTTAATACATGGGCTGCTCCTCCAAGACAAAGTGTAATCTCGCTGCTCAATTTAATGCATTAACACTTTTCCTTTTGTCTGTGATCCTGCTGGGGACAGCTGTGGAAAGGGATGCCAAAGTAAGTGGTCCACATTATTCAAGTAGACGGGTAACTTTAGCCTGACACTGCTCCCTTATGTTACTAACGGGAAATACTTTCAGCACATCGATATTGGGAATTAACAGCAAATCTTGCTCATCTGTCATATACTAGCTAAGTAAACACCACGTGTTATTTGGGTACTCAGGTCACATATGGAAAATTAACTTCAAGTTGATGAAATGAGTAGGACCTTTCTCCTTTTAGAAGTGACCGTATGTCCAGGAATATCTACATTAAGTCAGTGTTGTATAAGAATAGGTAAGTCAGGCAGCAAAGGGTCTTCTTTAGATGGAGTTGCTTGTTGCTGATCTCCAAAATCCTTGCACTGGCCTGTATTTGGCATTTTTTATTACTAGTTGCAAATATGCCTTTTTATCAGTAAGGGGCAAATGTTGGTTAACCTGAGTTGTTCTCTTGTTGACTTGGGAAGATGATTCCCTGCTCTCTTTGATAAGAGTTCACATTGGCTGGTAGGAAGTTATTCTTTCTGTTGAATTCAGTGGTCAGCTTTTTTCCCACTATTTGTTGCAATCTGACAAGAGGGAAAAAAAAAAAGCAATAATCCGTCTAGTTCTTTTTGCTTTACTGAATAGTCTCTAGGAACTTTCTCTACCTGGCATAGGCAGCTGTAAGCGTTATGGATGGTGGATAAGAGGGTGGTCCAACAGCCTTCAGCAAAAATGGTCTCATAAAAATGTATTAAATATCTATTTTATCTAAAGCAACTTCCTATTTACTTTCCTGCCTATGGCACAGCATCAAGCAGTAGTAGTTTATTTGCTTTTATGTTCTAATTGCTACTTGCTAGTTGAAATTTTGGCAGACAGTTTATTTGAACACAAGAGGATGTGCATAAGGGCAGGAAAGAAAGGAGAATACAGATAAGGTATTGCTACAAGAAGAGATGCATTTGCAGAAGCTCACTTCAAGCCTATTTAGAGGCTTGAAAGATGACATACTTATACACATACAGGGAGAAATGGTGTTTAGAAGTTGTGGGTACTCTTTTTATTATTATTATTATTACTTCTGTCAGTGTAGGTGAAAGACAAACTTCCTTTGAAGATATTTCCACAGCACACAAGCAACTGGAGCTCGGTACCAGGAGGCAGTGCTATAGTCAGATGCTTGAGAACACTTAAAAGATTGGGCTGGAAAGAAAATTGGAAAAGAGCAGAAAAGAGAACTCCAGAAGATCTGTGGACTCTCATGGACGGTATTTGTGAAAGAAGAAGCATAGAAACAAATTAGTTACTTCAGACCTGAACAGTGCCAAGAAAAATGCCCAGACCAGGTGTTTCATCCTGCCTAGTAAGCTGTCTGTATGTGCTCATGCACATCTGTATGCGTGTGATCCTTGCGCTGATAAGGATAATTCAAGCAGAAATATCTGCATGCTTGTGTTTTTCTTGTTTCATTCTTCCATGCTTTTCCACTTTTCTAAAAGCTTTATATATATATATGTGTTTTATATATATATATATATATATATATGTATGAATGTTTTAAAAAGTTGGTAGAAGGAGTTCCTTCACGTTTTTTATCTTGCCTTAAGGTGGTGTCTCAGTAAAATTGATGTGGTGCTACAGACTTGATCTGGATCCTAGTAGACTTGTAAACCTGTTAGGACTGTCCATTTTTACCTAGCAGTGATGAGGTAGAAGCGATGCATTTTGCCAAACTCCTGCTCCCAAGTTACCTCTCTGCATGCAGAACATCTCTGAGAGGTCCCTCTCTGGAGCTGCCTGGGTTTCCCTGAGCTTCCAGGTGAGATTTAGGGTGCCTGTGTGCGTGCCTCTGGCAAGGCGCACGATTCATCAGGCGCTTAATGGTGCTCTCAGGCTTGCAGTGCGAGGTGAGGCTTGCAAGATCACCCTCTCTAGAGGTCACAGTTTGAAGGTCTGGCAAGCTCCTCGCTCTACCATGCTTTAAGTAAAGTACAACGTTATTTCCTAGAATGTCTTGTAAGACTTAGCACGGGGCTGCGGAGTTTGTACATTGCTGAACTGCTGCAGCATGATATAACTAGCGTGATATGAAGGCTCTACAATTCCAGCTGATGATTCACAGCAGATCATTTGATATTTAGGGCTCTGTTCATTAATAAGTTATGCTCCATTTACCTTGTTTTCTGTGGAATTTATGAGTCAAAAGTGCAGAGTGCACCAAAAATGATCCATTCATCAAATTCCTCTTCTCTCTGTATAATTGCCTAACCCATCATTGCAGCCCCCAGGGGCACATTGCACAAAAAGGTGTGTCCCGCATGAGAGCGCAAAGCGGCCTTAGGAGAGGAAACAAGGATTCGGCTTTTGTTAGTCTGCTGGTGCCTTTGAGCTGTGTAGGCGAGAAACGTCCGGAGCCAATTTGTTTTCTTGTTTGCTATGTGCGCACCCCTGATGCTATGACAGCAAAGGAGATGTCCTGCTTGTCTGCAGGTCCCCCGTGTGATTGAACACAAACCTTGCAATCGCAAGAGTTGAGATGGAGGGAAAAGAAAAGACCTTTCTGGTAACGTTGATCCACCTGTAGTTTGCATAGGTGTGTGTTAACATAACTGGGCACATGGCAAAAATTAAGGGGAATTTGCTGAGTGACAGAAGATATAGCACTGGGAGCACAGGGAATCGGTGAGGGGACAGGTATCCAAAAAAATAGAAGAAATGAGATGACCCTTGTCTGCAAATAACAGAAAAATACCCACAGACCAAAGATTTCCTCCAGCATTGTTTAGATACTCTTTTCTTTTTTTTTTAGGTGTTCTTTTTAGTTATGCATGTAAATACTTATGCGTTGACACTACTTGCACATTGACACAAGCTAGAGAAGCAGTTTAACAGCAATGCAGACAACAATAGCAATTGAATATGTCCTTTTGATTTTTCCACCATTTAATGGGTAAGGCCCTAAATAGAAGACAAAGCAAGTAATAATTAGAACTTACTGTTCTATGGGACAAACTGTGAAAATCTCTACTGCTGTCTGCAGTGTAGTGTGAAGATGCTCACAATAGCTTTAAATGACCTGTCTAGCTGGTGAAGCAGGGAGCCTAATGTTGATTCATTCACCATTTTTAGCACTTGGTATCTTGTTTAAAGCTGCTTTGGACAACTATGGCATCCTGCAATATAGATATGCTGTCTGACTGTCTTCTTTCCCTGGGTTACTTGGTGTATAACCATTCAGTGTGACGGGTAGCTGGAACATGGTCCTGGCTGACCTCAGGAGAATGGAAGATGAGGAAAGTAGGATTTAGAAATGCAAAATTAATTTCATATGCAAAGAGCTGAATTCTGCATTGCTGGGCAGCTGATTTCCATTCTTCTCCAGTTCTAATCTTCTTAAATTTTTTTTGGATAAAAACAAAATAACAGACCAGAGAATTTTTGTGGTAAAAGAAGATGCTGAAGCTTGTCAGAGGGCTAGAATTCACTCAAAAAATAGCTCATGGAGAATACTTTGTTTAAAAAATACCTTGCCTGAAACTGCTCACTCCATATTGTGAGCTGCATGGCTGATACTTCACCAGGCAGCATCAGAGAGGCAGGAGAGAGTCCTGGCAGATCCTGGCAGGGGTTCCTGGCTTCCCCTGTTGGACAACCTTTCATTCCATCGAATTAAAAACACTTTTAAATATTTTTTGGCTTTGAAGCTCAGTCATGCTCCGTGGTCTCCCAAAGGTTGTGCTCGGTTGTTTTCAGCAGAGCTCCCAGCTGTCTAAGAGGTTTCTATGCTGAAGTTGAGGTGTGTTGGGTTGAGGGTTAGACCGAAGGCAGTGCAGATGATCGCTGCCTTGGACAAGTCCTGGCTTCTGTGTTCAACATGGGTAAATTTGTGTGGTTTGTGTGGTGCAGAAGCTCAAGTTAGTTCATAGGAAGCCTCAAAACTGATCTCTGCAGGAGCTCTGGCTTCCCTGTACTGCCCATCAACAGGGCACAGCCAAGTCCCCAGGATGGGCAGGGAAAGCCTGGTCTTCCTGGCACGTAGGCAGGTCTGAAGCATGATTTATTATGCACTTCAGTTCTGAGCACGGAGCTTGATTTTTAGTGTTTCTCTTGCAGCAAGAACTAACTCTGCTTGCTGTAAAGCCAGTTGATGACGTGCTCAGCTGCTTCCAAGAAGGGAGGCTCCAGGATGAGTCTGACCTCCCTGGGCTGACGTGTCCATGCCCCTGCCTGCACCGGGGTTAATATCTGCAGGTGCTGATCTTGGAAAGATCGAAGTGTTGCTTTTAAAATTGACCTGTGGTATGCAACTCCTGATGCAAGCCTAAACGATGAAGAATTAGTCTCAATAATTTGTCTTAATTACTATAGTATTTAAAGGGAAGAAAACATCTGTGCATGTGAGTGGAAGCAAAAAAAATATTTGAAGTGTTTTGGAGGTCACGAGTATTAGATTGGAGCTCGTATGAATGTTATTTCTGTTGGGAGTCAAGTCTAGCAGTGATGCAATTTATACAAAATATATAGCCAGAGGCTATGTCTCAGTTCCACTGAAGTTAATGGTAAAACTCTAGTGTCCTCAGTGGGGGCAGGATTTGATGCCTGGAGAAACATTTTATTATTAAAAGTTTATTAACACTTCATATGGAAGGGCTATCTTCCCTTGCCCTGTTGTTTATTCTGTGTAGACATAGGAGCTGAAGAACTGAGCAACAGAAATAATGCACCAAACCTTCCTTTCAGTCCGAAATTCTCAGTGCAACATTATATTAAAAGAATGTATTGAAAACATTTGGCAAATAGGCAAATTATGGTTCTCTTAAAGAATTCTCAGAGCAGGGTATGCAGGTTGCAATGGACGTTTTTTCTCCTTACATTTTTGCAGTATAGAAATTAATACTGAATTACAGCGGGCAATCTGCACAAACAAAGAATTCAATTTGTTAATTTTGCAGGCTTCTGTCACTGCTCCTGCAGGACTAGGTCTTCATGCGCCTGACAAGTCTTCCACTTTTCTTGGTTCTGCCTGCCTGGGATTCATCTCTCCGTGCATTTTTGTAAACATTTTGAAATCCCTTACATTTTAGAACTTAAATTTTTGGTCCATACAAACATACTTAATCACTGTCTTGTTCTGGGACTGTCACATGTCATTTTTTTCATTTACATGTACATCGTTAGCACTTTTTATGACCTTATAGTCCCATCAAGCCTGTATTTCAGTTATGGGTATTGCCCTGTCATATCACTTTAGGGGACTGTTAATCTTATAATGAATTCCCACCATAATCTCAATTAAATGTGCAGACACCTTAGCTTTGTGCTCTTGTCTATGGAAAATGAATGGTCTCTATTATTGCACACTGATGGCTGAAGGTGCATTGTCTGCATATGGAGCTGAAGGCCGCTTGTTTAACCTTGAAAAAGGGTGCCCTGAAGTAGAGAGGTAGTACTTTGCACAAACAGAAGTGTTCTCGTTTGCTTGGTTTTGGAGCAGTTCTGCTGCCAGATATGCGGGAGTAGCGGGGTGCCTGTGTGCACAGACAGTGTGCAGGGAGTCAATTGGAGTTGCTCACTTACAAGATCTCAGCAGCTCTTCTGTAGTTGCTTTTCTGCATCTTTAGGCAGCTAAATACATTTATCAGTCCGATTGCTTGTCTTTGAGAAGTGGCTGACTGCTTAAATGCAAAGCGGTGATACCCCTGGATATTGGGATGGAGAATGTCCCAGCTTTGCTGCTGTGACTGCGATAGCTGAGGGGCTGTGCTGGCAATTCTGCTGCTGGCAGTGGGGCCATGCTGCTGGGCTGCTGGCTTGCAGGATGCTCCTACCAGCCGGCCTTCCGGAGACCTGAAAAGAACTTGGAATTTTGCCGTACAGCTCTTCATTTCTCTTAGAAGCTGCAGAGAGACAAATTTATTAGTACTTCACAACACTTTTCCTGAAAGGCTTAAAGGGAGTGTTTAAAAAACAACAACAACAAAAACCTGAGTATTAGTTGCTAATGCTATGGATAGCAGTGGAAGATTCAGCCTAGTGAGCACTTGGGTAGAACTTGCAAGACAAAAAGGCTGTGATTATGGAGGTGGATTTTCTTCTGATGCATCTCTAGAGCTAGCCAAGGGTTATAAGGCTGCATGCCTTGTGAGATAGCATAACTTGTTATAATCATTTGCAGAACAAAAGCCACTTCCTAGTCAGTTTTGAAGTCTGCCTAATTTGAAAGCAGATATCACGAAATCAAATCTGAACTGACAGCTGTGTCCACAGCTGCCATGCAGCAGGTTGCAACCTTTGTTAAAGTCTTGGGGGTGGGGGAGCTCAAAAGTTGATTTTCAGCTGTCAGTTCTACTTTCAGCTGAACTTTGAGATTTCCATTGACTGTACTATTTTCCTTTAAAATGTCCAAACCGAAATATTTCTTATTCTTCCTTTTACTGTGTTTCTATTATCACATTATCAGTCTCACCAGTACAGTTTTGCTGACATAACTTTTTTAATTCACTTGACATCCGGTGCATCATGCTGGATCAGGGTCAGGGAGAGATTTCCCTCCCTGGGCTCTGTGGGCCACCACAAGTGTGAAGGTGGAGAGCAAACGGGGCTGGTTCTCAGGAGCTGACGGGGTGCTGCGGCTCCCAGCCCAAGCAGTGCTTATCTCTGAGACAAGCAAGCTGGAGCTGCTAAATCAGCTGCCGCCTGAAAGGCACAAACATGTGGGAAAGGGGAATTGGGGAGAGAACATATGAAGCAATAGAAAGCACCTGACGTCTGCTTCATCCATCGTTAAATGTCTTGGATATTTGCATTTGAAAAAGCAGCTACCCCAGGTGAGGCCTCTAGCCAGAGTCTGTTTTTAACAGCTTTGAAGTCCAATTCATATTTTCTTTTGCAATTTTTCTTTTTTTTTTTCTTTTCCTGAAGGCTCCATTATGAAGGCCTGGAAGCAAACAAATATTATCCACAGAGTTTCATTTTAATTCAAATTAGTCCAAAAGCCTTCATGCTTCAATAGCTACAAACTGGGTGAGTTATTGGCATGTTCAAATAAATCTATTAAAAAAAAAAAAAGGAAAAATAGAGTAAAAAAAAAATAAAGCTGTTGTCTGGAGATTGATTTCAGGTGCTAAAGGCATTCATGTTGCACGGTACACCGCAGATGATGTTCTTGGTGAACTAGGATGAGGATAACCTGAGAGAGTTGAGATTTTTCTGCTGCCTTGCAAGAAGTCTCTGAAACAAATGTGTCCAGCAGAGATTTGCTGTTGGGAACGCTGGCCACGTGAATGTATGAAGACTTCTTGTCCACCAATTTCACTTTTAAATCAGACCCATAAACTTTATAGCTTTGCCCAGTGTTCAGTGAGCTTGGCTGGAACAACAAACTGTAGCTTATGACACGCCATGAATTAAATCTGTTTTCCTTATTTTGACCCTTTCTTTCCTATGCTACTGATTAAGGAGGAGCAATATTCAACAGGAAGAAAGAATTGCGTATAAATTGCAAAGTTTAAAGTAGCAGCAGTAGATAGCTATTTATTAATCAAGCATTAGTTATGGTAGTTAAGCATTTAGGGATAATAAAATGCAAATGTGCTTTCAGCACAAGTAGTGGTTCTTAAAAGAAAAATGAATATATTCTTAAGAAAAATTGTTACGGTAAGGTAATGGCTAATATTAATTGCTGAATTTACTTGCAGTACCAGGGCTCTGCAGGCACTTCTTATACTAAACAGCAACTTAAGAAATTGCTTTTATTAACACTTGCAACATGACTTAAATTGTCTGATCTTCTGCAAGGTAAAATGTAAAGTCTTTCCGTGAAGAGTCTCATTTTAGACTTCTTGCTAGTGCATCTGTTTTAAAG
Organism: Anseranas semipalmata; assembly: GCA_013399115.1. Lineage (NCBI taxonomy): Eukaryota > Metazoa > Chordata > Aves > Anseriformes > Anseranatidae > Anseranas > Anseranas semipalmata. Next base: position 350,445 of record VXAA01005080.1, read on the forward strand.
GCGGTAGACAGGGTGACCCTGTTCTTCATCTAGAGAATATATGGAAAGAGAATATAGTTTGCTGGGCTCTAAAGATTTCTCTGCTGTGAAATGGGAAGTCAGACCACAACCGTGGCCCTTCAGGCCCTTCAGTGTCTGTCAGCAGGAATGGAGTGCAATCTGTTAACACTAGCAGGATTTGTGGATGTAGTAGATGATTCCCAGAATACTGGGATTGGTGCACTGTTCCTAACCTGTTCTCCAATCTTTTTTTTTTTTTTTTTTGAATGTGTAATGCCACGCTGGAATTGTAGATACACCTAGTTAAAGCAAAAATGTCATTATATTTTAAGCATAAAATAAAGTAACTAACATGCAATTGGGAAATATGATAAATAAAAATATCAGACATGGTAGATAATCATGAAGCGCTTCTGTGAAAATCAGAAAATAAGCATCTTTGATCTGGGTTGGTTAAGTAGGAACAGCCATACAGGGACGTGGTGTCCCTTGGTTGCCTGTTGTGGACAACCATGAGCAGCAGCTGCTCCAGCTGACAAAGGTTTTTGCTAAACGCAAGTTTCCTGATGAGAACTTTGCTTCTGTATCTGAGTGGCTTGGAAACGCTGGCTGGTTGCAGACAAGCTGTGTGTCCAACCAGTGCCTGCCCGGTGAAGTCCCTTAGTGGTGGCAGGCTGTGCTGGTGGGGCCACCAAACGGGACTGAGGTGCTGAGGCTGGAATGGCAGAGCAGCTGGACTGCATCCGTGCTGGATCTGGCCACGTGGTGCCTTCTGGGAGCTTACGGCAGAAATAAAGCCATGACCAGCAGCTTCGCGTCTCCTTGTGGAGCACTGCCATGTGAAAAATTGCCCTGCTAATGCATGTGGTGGAAGCGAACCTGTAAGGTGGAGGTGTGAAACCCAAATGTTGCTACTGAGTGTCTGCATCAGCTTGCTGACTGGTGCTGCTCTTTCCTTGTATCGGAATATTGGACACATTAAAGAGATTTTTACAGGCTAATCTATACTTCTGATTGGCTTTAATGATCTTTGCAGTCTGTTATTTATATACAGCATTATTACACAGCAAGCTTTGTAATGCATTAGGTCATTAATGCGTTGACTTTACAGCTTGTTGGTTTTGCTGCTGAGCTAACCCATGGTGGGTGTTCCTGGATATGTGCCTGGCTTCTAGATGAGTCTCCTGTATTGATAAAGGCAAAAAAGATAGTAATAAAATGAGAAAGCTAACATGGCTCAGTAAGTGAGGGGGTGGTGGCCATCTGGTGCAGCTCTCTCCTTGGGACCTGCTAGGATGGGGTGCTGTTTGTCCCAGTCTTGGCAAAGTCCAACCTTTACTGACTTGTTCCTGGAGAGGATCTATTGCCCTGCAATGGGTAACAGGCCAGACAAAAGGAATTTCTCAGTTTTATTTCTAATTCCTATATCACATATTGTAAAATCCCTCCATGAGGATGATTCATTCTGTATAAAGCTTTATTGCCTCTCAGTTTTTCTTCTTGTTTTTCCCTTCTCTGGGCATTCAGTACACTTTTGAGGAGGGGTGTGCCGTGCCTGCCCTGTTGGTCTGCAGAGCTGCCCGTGCTGAGCCCTGCTGCAGCAGGCGCAGGGCAGCGGCAGGGCTCAGTCTGTGCCCTGGCCTGTAGGACAAAGTTTCGTACAGTCCAATTAACTCTTAATGAGCTCCTGAGTTAGTGATGGAGCTGCTCTGTGTTTTAGTTATGCCGTCTATTCCTGGCCCTCTGCTGGTTTTCTGCATTCGCTAAGGTGCTGCCCGGTCCCTGGAAGCAGCAATGCTTTGATGGAGCGTTTCAGTGATGGGCGCTTGGCACAAAGGGATGCTCTGTGCCTTGCTGCCCCACTGCATGGGGGGGCAGAGACACCCCTGCTCCATAGCAACGTTAGGCAGCCGAACAAATTAATCTTCTGAAATTGCACTGGGCACCTAAAAAGCCTTATAAATGTAAATAATACTTACTTGCCTCTTGTTTCCATTATTTTTCCTGTCTTATAAATTAGCACAAGATGACTCTTCTGTCAGGGACTGGAACCACTCAGAACATGAAATTGCCTTTTGGTGGGCAATTCTGACATTTCAAGGCTTTTCACCCAGAACTGGAATGAAAAGATAATGTTATGTGAAGAAACAAAATTACCAAAAAAAAANCCTTATAAATGTAAATAATAAATGTAAATAATAAAAAAAATGTAAATAAATAGTATACGAGCATTTGCCTTTTTAGAACACAGTGAGAATTGTCCATATTTCTCTTTCGTGTTTTTCTCTTTGCCCAGGACAGCTGTATTGCTGCAGATCATTTCAGTTTTACAAGCATGGATCTTCTCAAGGAAAACAGCTTGGTCAGGCAGCCCTGGTGGGTGCCTGCAGCACCTTCCTTGACCTGTACAAAANAAAAAGATGTGAATAATTCACAACTCTGTTATTATTTCAGTAAGACTAAATTATTGCCTTCCTGTATTTCTGATGCTTTAGTACAATAAAATATTTTATTTTAATTACTTGAAAACATAGTACATTAAACATATGTAAGTGGAACAAAACATCTTGGCATGATATAAAATCTGAAATGAAATTAATTGAAGTAACAGGTAGAATACGAGCATTTGCCTTTTAACACAGTGAGAATTGTCCATATTTCTCTTTCGTGTTTTTCTCTTTGCCCAGGACAGCTGTATTGCTGCAGATCATTTCAGTTTTACAAGCATGGATCTTCTCAAGGAAAACAGCTTGGTCAGGCAGCCCTGGTGGGTGCCTGCAGCACCTTCCTTGACCTGTACAAAAAGGGGCTGGAAACAAATACCTGAAGAGTCCTGTAAGCAGCAGGTATGATGATACAGTTTATATACCAATATAGAGTGGTAACGCAGAGGAATATGTGTTACCTTATCTGTAAAAGAGTGTGGTCAGTTGGTGCGTGTGGTATTGGCTCATACATAAGTCTTGTACAGTATCCATTCCTGTAGTCATTTTGACTGGTTGAAGCATTATACAGCTGATATATAGCTATATAGTTACAATATATATATATAGTTATAATAACCCTGAATATATTGGTTATAAGCAACCTGCAGTTCAAAAAAGTCAGGGATGTTCTTATGTGAATTCAGCCTGGTTCTCACCCCAAAACCTGTTGGAATTTAGTAAGTGAATTCTGGGACTGTGCAATTTAGCTGTGTGCTGCTGCTCTGTGTGATCCCAGAGCTGTTTTTGCTGTATTTAATAGTAATTTCCATTATTCAAGGAATCTATGGCTGTGATGCTGGCAGAGCCACAGTGTTGTCTTGTGTATGATGTCATGTTTTTTAACCCCCTTTCCAAGAAATGAAGTTTAGGCAATTTTGTCATTTCCTCTTCTGATAATGTTTATCTGCTGAGCAGAGGGGGCAGGCGTTCAGCCCCCCAAGCTTGGTGAGCGCCTGGGCAGAGGAGAGCAAGGACAGGAGATGGGAGCGTGCAGCTGGGGGACACACGGGGCACTGCGGGGACGTGGGGTGTGGTGGGAGCAGGTGTGTGGGAGGGGGCTCGGACCTGGATCCCAACCCTGGCCTTCCTCGATATGCTGCTGGTGGCGCAGCACGTTACCTTGTGAAAATGAACAAACCTTTAGTTGAGTAAAGTCATCGGCCAGCCTGGCACGTGCTGAGCCCGCACCATTACTGTAAGCATTATTCTGCAGTGCCGAATTCCCCAGTCCAACATGCTCGGTTGCAGCAAGCATTGGAGCTGGAGGGTCCCCTCTAGGCACTGGTCCCTTGGTCGGGTCCCCTGTGATGCACTCCCATTTGTGTTTCTGGTGGGGTATAAATGGAGTGATGGGCCCATGCCATCTGATTGCGTGAAAACATGCTTACTGTCTTTGGGAACTGGAATGGAATTCGAAATAAGTATTATACTGGTATTTTAAAACAAAATGATAACAATACCCAAGGATTTCATCACTTCTTGGAGATGTCTTCAACTGTATTTTTAGCAGGCTGAAAGCTGATCTAAGGACTGTCTGGCTTGTTGGGCTGGTACCTGCAGTGCAGGAGGATGCTGGGCTTGGTGCTGAAGCTGCTTGTTGAGCCTGTTAAGTAAGATGGCTGGTGTTTGACCAGAACATCTAGCCTCAGAAAAGACAGGTGATTTAAGGACTTTTCTTGTGACGGGCACATGGCTCAGCTAGTGCTGGGTTTGCTCCATCAGTAAAGCTCTTGCCTGGGCTCCTAATTCTCACAAACATGGACAAATCCAGAACAGCACGGTTATTGTGAGTGAATTACGGAGCATCTCTGAAGTTTCTGCAGCAAGTGAATATGGGGTGGTGGGGTCCTCACCCCGCTACCTCTGGGCCATGGGCACAGGAGCTGAGGGCAGAAGCTCCTGGGTGGTGCCAAGGAGGCAGCCCAGGCTCCTGTGCACTGTAGAAAATGATTTATGCTCACTTTTCTCCAGTCTGTTGTGCACAGATAAGGAAATATTAATAAGCTGCATGTGGGGTTCTACAGCTTTGTTTGCACACATCTTCAGTAACAGAAGCTGCATGTCCTCACACTTGCTGTGCCAGTGTTAATCAAGTGGATCCCGGGGTGGGATCGTTACTGTGGTCTTAAGCTGCTCTGCAAATAGATCATTAGACTATTGCTGTCTGCATCAGTGATGTTGCTGGCCCTGCGGAGATGAAAGTGATGCGGAGCTAGGGCAGGTGATACAGGAGCCCTGCGCGGGGCTGTGTCCATTACCCCAGCTGTGCTCCTGGCACGGCTGGAACGGGCAGTGCTGCATCCAGCTGTGCGAGGCAGCGGCCTCTGCGCCTTGCTTTTCCAGTGTGAGCAGTTGGAATGATGAACTCTCTGCAGAGCAAGAGACATTCACAAGGCTCAAATTTATTAAGGTTTGTAAAGTATTTTGTGTTGCCTCACACAGACGCTGGTGCTGGTACATGGGATAATTTTACTCCCATGCTGCTTGGCGTGGGCAGGGGGGGACTGCTGTGATTTTCTGTTCTTCCAGTTCCTGGGGAATCTGCAAGGACTCTTGGCTGCCTTGCAGTCCCAAATGAGATTTTTCTGCATCCTTAATGTATTGAACTTACTGTAATATGAAGAACATCATGACACCCAGGAGGCTTCATATCAGATTTCATATGAATAGCATTACAGCTAAGCTGAACTTCTGATAAGGAAGTGCAACCCCCTGGCTCTCGGCTTTGCCAGTGTTTGGTTTTTATTGTTTTAGTAATGAGGAGAAATAGGTCGACACAAATGTACATTGAACATGATCACCAGCAGGAAAAGTATTGCCCTGGATCCCAGGTTTTATTAGAGATCAAGTTTTCTGGGCTGGACTTGAGTGCATTCAGATTTTGGTCAGGGCCCAAGCAGGAAGGAGCAGAAGCCCGAGGCCCAGGACCAGATGTTCACAGCTGCCAGTGGCTGGGGCTCTGGGCTGGGGCAGCGTTTGCAGCTGCAGCAGGAGAAGGGTGGGCATTGCTGCTGGTCTTGGGTACAGCTGGCACCGATGTCTGCATGGAGTGTGGAGATGGCTCAGAAGTCTTTAGCAAGTTTCTGTCTGTACTATCCATAATGATGGATTTCCACCCACTGGCTGTTTCTAGAAAAATTCCTTAGTCTTTGTTATCAACAATGATCACATGGAGCCTGTGAAACACTTTATTTCTAGTTTAGATCTAGGGAAATAATGTTAAAGCTTGGACAAGATTGTCTCTTGTGTAGGGGAAAATGACATCAAATCAAAACTACAGCAGTATAGGGGGAAAAAAGTCACAAAGATGACCAAACCAGTGTCTACCAAGATAACTTGAAAGAAGACAGCAAGAGGAGAAGCCATGCTTAGCATACTGCTAATGACCTGGGCAAATTGCTCTGAATTGCCATATAAGGGACTGAGAGCAGAATAAACCCAGATGTAATCTGCTCAAATCAGGCTAGAAAGGTTGCAGGATGCTTTCTTCAGAACAAAGCTTTCATCTTTTTTTTGCAAAGCCACTTTGATGTTAGAGTGTGAGCCTGAGCAGAGCCTGGCCAGGGCGGGGAGTCTGGAGCCCCCTCCCCACCTGGCAGAGAAGCAAAGCCTTGTTAGCTTCCTTATTTTATTTATTTTTCAGAATCTGCATTTTCTGTGGAAATAGGCTGAAATCAACCGAGATAATTGTGTACTCGGCTATTGATTAAGCCCATCCTGCTCCTCAGCAGGTGTTTGTTGTCGAAATGCTCTTTTTATTTTCTCCTCGCTGATTATAATGGTGGAAATTCAATCTATGCCCTTATGAGGAAAGAAAGTGCACTTTATCTCGACATCGATTTGAGAGCCAGTGCTCTGTCCAGCTGTGCCCTTCCTACAACGGCTGTTGGGTGCTCAGGACGGGCGCTGCAAGCAGGCATGTATCCTCTGGAGCAGCTGAGCAGTGCCTTGGATGTGCTTGTTGCTAATGAGCAGCATTTTGAGTTGATTGGAATGGCTGTTAATATTGAAAGAGGTGCTGTGATGCTGATCTGTGTGTGCAGACAGGTTGTATAGATTGCTGTGGTGCTGTTTCAGAGTTAAGTTGGTCTTGGATGAAATTATGAATTAATGCCAAAGGGGGTGGGTATTGAAATATTAAATATCTCATTTATAATAGATGTTCCATTATAATAATATACTTCTCATTCTGGCATTTCCAAAACAAAATGTTTCTCTCTTTGGCTCCAAAGGTACGATTTGGGAGTAAAGCTAGTCAGAATATAGATTTCTCTTTTAAATGGGGGGAACTAAGCAACTGTTCTGACTACAAATTACACTTTTGTTTGTTCTCTGATGGAAGAGAAATTGTGCAGGCTATCACGAGGATGAAAAATAAACATTTTTTTCAGGTACATTTGGGTTTTCCTACCTGCAAGAACACTTTTGCCCCAGCTCCACTCAGCTGCTGTTCCATGAGTGCGAAGGGGACGGTGCTGCAAGCAGCAGAGGATGGGAAAGGCTCATCCTGCTCGCGGGCGCAGCAGGGGAGCCGAGAGGTCCCTGTGACTTAACAGGGCCGCTTTAATATTCTGTCAAATTAATTTTCTCCCTGTTGTTAAGATGACAACCTCTGGCAATGGGATTGACTTGAAAGGCAATAAACAAGGAAATTGCGTATTCTATTGCCAGTGTATTAATGTTATAGTTTGAAACATGAACTCATTTTCTGCCGTTGCCCTGGGTGCTGTCTCCGTGCACGTGAGCAGCTACCCAGCAGCTGGGAAGATGCGATTCTCACCCTCCGCAGACAGACGCCTTCTGACCGTAAACTACTCGCTACTGTGCGATTGACAGCATGGATTTCTGTTGCAAGTTGCTGGCTGAAAGTGTCCTCGGAGCAAGAATCGTGCCCAGGTGCAGGATGGCTGTTGCAGTGTTATCCCATGGAGTTGCCTTTCGTGAAAGATTGGAGATGTTTTTCAGGGTGAAATTTAACTGTCCAAATTAGAATAGGGGTTTAATAAGTATTTCTTGTAATGCATGTTTAGTTTCACTGGAGAGCCAATTTCCTTCAATCTTAGTTTAATCAAGGTCATTAGAACTACACTGGGGCTGAATTTATTTACAATTTGTGTGTCTGGAACCAGCAGTTGCTGCAAGGTTCTTTATGCAGCTGCGCGGCATGAGCCGAATATCTGGGCAAAGTTTCACAGAGGTTAATTGATTTTTTGCAATATAATAAATAACTTTCTGTAAGATCCCAGAAGACTGTGGCTCTGGACTGTAGCTGTGCTGTGGACAAGGTGACTGTTTTAGTTCAAGTCAGTCTGTTGATAGATCCCGCTTTGTTTCTCCTTTTTGTTTTTCCACTTTTCTGGACAGACTTGCCACTTCTTTGCTTCATGTTTCATGACATTTCACTGAGGCACAGGCATTTCTGTGCTGGGGAAGGAACGCTACTTAGATCCCTATTGAATGTATGCTGTAGAAATATTTATAAACTAGATTCTCGGCTGTCTGTAAGAGCGCATGTCTCTGCTGAAGTTAATGGAGATAGGAGAGATGTTGCTGCTTTCACTGAAGAATGAAGTAATCCCAATTTCACTAGCAGCTGGATCAATCCCACCTGTTTAACCCATAAGTGGATTTTTTTCTTCTGCTGTTTGGGAAGGATTTTCGTATTGACTGAACAATTGGGATGGTGTGATACTGAAGCAGGGTGTTGAATAAAACTCTTCCTCCTTTGTCATCTGGCTTCTTGAACAGCAATTTCAAACGCTCCCGAATCCACTACTCTTCCAAGTTACATTCAGAACTGATGATTAAGCTTCCTTTAACTTTTTAATCTTGAACTGGTATTGAGAAGTCTTTAAAAAGGTGTTAGAGTAAAACAACGGACTTCCTAATCAATCACATAAAACTATAATATATTGGAAACTTATTATTAATAATGGACTATTATTCTTTATGTATCACATCTTACTATCTAATCTATCTGTATTAGTTACTTTTTAAAGGAATCAGGTGATAAATTACTCCATTAAAGCAGAACGAAGAGACTTAAGATCTTCAACAGGGAAAATTAGAAGGGGAATTTTTACAGTGACTCAACAGTTCTGTAAAGCACGTTACCTGCTGCTAGCTGCCTGAGCAGTGGGTGCTGCAGACGAGATGCTGTTCAGGCCAAAGGATGTGCACTCATGCAAATGCTGTGTCGTGGCCTTGCAGCGTGTGCATACTGAGAGCAGTGTGACAGGTTTTTTTTAATTGAAATGTTTAAAAAGTGTTTTGTTTTGGGCTTTCATCAGCTTTTGCTGGATGTTTGTTGCCATCAGCAAGAGTCTCTGCAGACCATGAGTTATGGAAACTTTTCTGGTTGACCCCTGTAGGAGCTGATGAAAGGAAGAGAAAGCAGTCCTTTCCTCAGTCTCTTCTGAGACTATGCAGAAAATATGCGGGGGAATTTGGGCAAAGGAGTATGTCAGGACATTTGCATTCCAATTTTTGCTTTGTATTTTGCCCATCTCTATCTCATTTTGTATCACTTTGGGGCAAATTTTTCAAAACTGACTGAAACAGTCTGCTCATATGCAGTTTTGCTTCTGTGGGCGCCTTTTCCTGACAGGTGTGGATTTATTACACAGTTTCCTTAAAGCACTTATTTTCTCCCCTCCAGCATGCCATGCGAACCCCTCTCCTCATGGTCTCCTGGGTATGTGCCAGGCTTGGGGAGACAGAAGCAGAGGATGAGCACATCTGTGTGTGCATTTGTAATGGGTGGGGAAAAAGGCTGCAGAACAGCACTTCGTTGTTTTCCTGCAAAATAATGAACAGCAGAGTCTGTGGGTCTTGGAGTTTCCCTTTCAGCTTTTTTGTCTTTCTACCCTGTCTTTGGTCAGGTTCAAGCCAAAGTGGAAGACCCGGACTGGGCATCTACCTGGGGAAATGGGATACGTGGGGCTGCTGGAATGCTCTGGGCTGCCCAGTGCTGGTGGAGTTGTAATACTGGTAATGTTATGTCCAATCTTAAGTTCATTCACCATCTCTGTTGCTACAGCTTATTGCTATTATAGCACCTAAAAGATTGGATTGGTGTTGTGCTGCTCAGGGCTCTGTTCACACTCGAGAGATACTGCAAACAAGATGCCAGTTGCAGAGGGAGAATTTGGAAACTCAGATGAGTGGGGAGAGAAAATCAAACAAGCCAGCAGAATGGGATTCATCTATTTTAATGTTGTAGTTGTGTGGTGCACGTATAAGGGAAAAATCAATTTACTGAAGCCCTAAATAAATAACTGATAAAAGAATACGTTCATCTTGAATTGAAAACAAAATGGAAATGGTAAATGAATGATTGCCTGAATGGGTAAAAGTGTTAAAAGCAGTAGTAGCAGAGTTGGAGGGCTAAAGGCACTACATTTTCATATAAAAGAAAATATAAAACTGGCATAAATTGAGGATAAAGGCCTGCTAGTAAGAGGACTTTGTTTGTTTACTGATGCTTTAAACAGCTCATTTCTCTCCTCATTTTGATTTAACATAATCTAAAATGGTGGGGAGGGATTTGCTGGGAAGAAGCACAGTGTGCAGCCTAATCTTCCATCCCACAGACTTGCCAGCATTATCATAAAAATGCTGGAGGTTTTCTTGGTTTTGAACTCATTTTTGTGAAAGTCTTGACAAATGAGCCCGAGTGCATTAATAATGGAACTGGAGTGATTTTCACGTGTACAGGGAAACAGGCAGCCTATTTGAATTTTGTATTTTCATTGTTTTTGACAGTCTTTGTAATGCCCCACTGGCAGTATCAAACCCTTTGTCTGGGGCTTGGTTTGGCTGGGTTGGGTTTTCCCAGTGCCCTGCATCATCCCCCTTCCAGCTGGCCCTGTTTATAACTTGGGTACTGACGGCTGGAAACTCTCCCATTGGCTTTTGCGGTGAGCGAACGGAATAAATGGCAGTGCAGCTGCTCTATGTACGACCCTCTTGATGGAGATATCCATCTGATTCCCAAGTACAGCATCTCAAATTGATTCTGCTGTGTTAGAACTGGCAGTAGTTAATCCATGGATTCGGGGCGTGTCGCCGGGTTTACCTGCTGTCACCGCTGAATAACAGCGCGATGCCTCAGCTGGGATGCGACTGCCTCGCGGCTAGCAGGATCTCCGCAGCCCCAGCCCGAGTGCCAAAAAGGCTGCACTGTGGGAGCCTGGGGTTTGGCACAGGGAGCCCTCTGGGGCTCTGCAGTCGCCGTGCAGGCATTTATCCACGCTGCAGTCTGCGTACCCTCAGCAAGATCTGCGCCTGCTCCTGCTGTCTGCCGGCAGCGGTGTAGGTGTGTGGATGGGCTTGGGTTGTGCTTGGACGTTGTGTCGATAAAGGTATGGGTTTGGTAGAGGAAGGGCTGGTAGGTGAAACAATTAATATGGATAAAGTAACCCACTGTTGAGGCGGTTTATTCTGTTACTGTTATTGCACCTTTGGAGGGGGTCGGTTATGCTGTTAACCCTAGCAGTGTCACAGCTGTAATGAAACACAACCCTTGTGCAAACACGGTCGCTGGAGTATGGTAGCTGATTCAAAATTACAAATGGAACTGAGAGTATAATCTAGTCCAGGATGTTGCTTTTACTAGACAAGCAGATTGGGAGATATGGCTAGAAATATCAACTCATTTCTGTCTTTTTTTTTTTTTNCAGTTAAATGCATTGTTGCATATCTTGTGTCTAAGTTGTGTTTTTCACTGTCTTTGTTCCATGGAGGAAAGAAAGAAAACAGGAAACAAATGGAAGTGAATTTCTTGGGACAAAATGCTGGTTGGGTGGTGCCTTTAGGTATTACCTTAATTTTGCATCACAAATATTTAACAATATCAGAGCAGTTGTTGTGGATCGTGGCCGTGCAGATGGCAGGGAGCAGCCAGCTTTCTCTCCACCTCTGGTGTGGAGGTCCTCAAATCCAGCTTGCTGGGGTGTCACCCAAATACCTTCATTTCCTTTGGAGCTGGTTTTATCAAGTTACAACTCAGGAAAGTGAATGAACACTCAAAGAAATGGTTCATCGCAATAAGATATTGGACACTTTTTTTCCTTTCTTACCCCCTAATTTTGACTTAAAGCACAAAGACATTTTTAACTTTTTTTGGCCAGGCATGGCCAGCTGTAGAAAGGACATACTGCAAACCTGTGAGTAGTCCAATAGAAAGGTATAAATTTGGGGGTAACTGCCGCATCAGTAACAGGCTATTCTCAAAGATACCTCCTCCTCCCTAGCAATATATCTCCAGAAAACACCTAGTTTTGGGGGTTTATACAAACTACCTAAAAAAAATGAATTTGTGGTGGTGTGGAATGGAAAGTAACAGATCTTGCAGTTTACAGTAACAAGCTTGCTTCTTCTGAAATGGAAACTAAAGGCTGTAAAATATATATTAATGTATGTCAGTTTAACATACTTAAGAATTAGTGCCCTATGACATAGCTGGCTTCTGAAAAATGTTTTCTAGGCTAGCTTTAATATTTATGGTCAGAGAAATTAGAATTAGAAAATGTGTATTTTGTGTGTTTCCCTGCAAATGGAGGGGTAGGTGACAGCTACTGGTCTGGAGCTTCTGAGTTGTCAAAGGTATTGCTTGTTATAGGAACAAAAACTGTTGCATTAAAGCTTCCTGATGCCATGGTTTCCAGTTGAGCAGGGCATTGTGCAAAAGTCATGGACCAACTAATCCTACATCTTTTTAATGGAGTAGTTTGGCATCATTAGGGGAGAGCCAAGCGTTAGTCCGTACCCAAACAAATACGTTTGAGAAGGAAGCTGTTCTGGATGGTAGGCCAGGAGGAGTGATGGAAAAAGTAGTGTAAGGAAAATGTGGTTTTAGGTCAGGTGAGTTCCTTTCAACACTATGTAGTACTCACCTTCTCTAAGCACTGTATTCAGGGCAGTAGGAAAGCCTGCATTTCCACCTTTTGGCTAGAAAATCTCTTTTTCTCGCTTGGTTTTAACAAAGCTGTGAGTTGCAGTGGATTTTGCCCTCTAGAACAATAAATAATCTTGCAGGATAGGTGGAATTCCAAGACCTTATTTTGCTGCTGCTGCATGTTTGAAACTTCTGTTGAAATTAATGGCAATTGCAGTCATGTAACAGCGTTAGGAAGGAACCCCACAACCTTATAAATGCAGGCAATTTTGTGAAGCTGTTAGCTGCCTCTTGGTGGAGAAGAGCAAACAGAACTGCACTTTATATTAGACATCACTCACTCGTCCATTCTCTTCTTCTGTTGTGCTCCAGGTCCTGATCCTATTAGCCACTGTGTCCCTTCATAATTCACAAAAGTAATGCTTTGCACCGGGGTGGGGAAGGCGATTTCCCGCACTGTCTCTATCAGTATCGCTCTTCTAACAGCACTGGTGCCTGCAAATAGCCGAGCTGGGGCGAGTTCCTGCTGTTCCAGTGCGTGCCAGTCTGCCTTATTTGCTGGCTCAGATATAAATCTGTTCTCGGTGGCCCCTCTCCTTCTCTACCCTAGAGGGGCAAACCGATGATGTTTGAGGAAGCAGGAAAGAGTGGGCAGAGGGGTTGCAATCTGGATGAATGATTGTGTAATTTATCTCTAGTTCTTCCCAGTTATTTTCCTTTTACCTGTTGCCATGGTTAATTGAGTTTTTGCCCAAATGTGACCTCTCCTAATTCATATAATTCTCAGAAATTTAGATGTTTCTTGACTTTTGTTGTAGGATCCAGTCCTTTGCTCTTTGTTTTGTTTTGTGTGTTTTGCCTTTTAAATTCAAGTATGTACATGCTTATAAGAAGATTGTGACTCATACTCTCAAGTCACTTACCAGTGCTTAGAACTGTCTGTGTTTTTTTCCAGAATGCAGTTTTGTAGCATGCTCAAATTTCTGTAAGGCTTAAAACCCCTCCTTTTGCATTACTGGTATCAGTGAAAATTTTATGTTGCTGTAAGTGGATTTGGAGATGCTTTTCCTAGGCAGATCAAGGAACCTACATTTTCTTCCATCAACTTCTTTAAAATACATTTGAATATTATTTTTCCCCCAAATGCATTTTAAATCAAATGTTAGAGCACGGTACTTACATCCTGGAAACCACTGAATTTTTTGGTTGCTTTAGAAAGACTTGGGCACTGACAGTGCTCGAGTTCTGCTCTTCCTTTTTTCTGACATTAGAAATAAGGCAGCTCTCCCCATCCTACCCATGGAGAAATGGAAGGATTTGCAGGGTGAGCTGACCTTCCCCAGCCAGCACAGAAAGCTGGATCAGATTCCTGGAGATGCTTCCAGCCCCTGCCTTCATCACAGGCAATATTTTAGGAAAACAAAACAGTCAACGTGTTTATAGCTCAGGTTCAAAACACTTGAAAAAGGGGAACCCAAATAGAAATCTTGACTTGTTTCCCCTCTGCGTGTCCCTTCAGTCACTGCGTGTCAAAGCTGGCACTGCTGGAGAAGCTCTTCTCCCAGCTACCAAGAAGGGATGCTGAATCTTACCGTAGTGCTAATTACTGGAAATGTCTTGGTGTCCTTTATCTGAATCTTCAAAGGGTGAAGCTATTATTATAGAGAAATATCATATCACATGAAATACCACAATTGCGTGTGCAAGGCCGTGGATCAGGAAGATTGTCTGAATTAACTCGACTCGGTGATGAATGGGAAGGGTAATAACTTCTCAGAAGAGCCATACGAGGCAGGCACTGGCTTGATTAGCAGTGATATATCATGGGTAAAGATCTAGGGAAACACAGATCCAGAAAGAAATGACACAATTTGACTCTGTCGTGAGGCTGTGTTCTGGGGAAGAGACCAGCAGCACAGGTGGGGAGATGGAGCTGCGAGGAGAGAGGTGGAGCGTGGGCTGGAGCTGGGTCAGCGCTTGTGGGCATCGGGGCTGGGTGCACCCGGCTGAGGAAGAATTGGAGAGGGGCAAAATCCCCCATCCTCTGCAGATCACGTTAAAGTATCCATGCTGGGGACAATTTACAAATTATGAGGTTGTCCCTCTGAAAAGGAGTTCCTGGCTTTCCTCTAGCTTACCCAAAGGCAGCTCAGTGACTCCACAGAAATCAGCAGAGTTTATTTTGATTTACTGAGTTTAAATGAAAGGATTATGCCAAAGGGCCTGGAGTCTTTAAGCTGCTGTACTTTATTGAAATCAATGAGACAACATCACATTATACCAGCTAAGGACATGGCCTGATTTATTTTGTTTCTGGGATATAAATGTAAAATCTCTCAATGGGAACAGTTATTTTGAGATCCTTCTCCATTTGCTTTAAGTTGTCTCTCTCCTAAGTACTTAGTACTAAGTAGTCCAGAAAGAAAATTCAGCTGTTGATTGTGGGGTATAATATTATTATTTTTATTATTTATTATTAATATATTTATATTAATTTCTATTCATATCATTGTTTCAAACAGCCGGCATTCTGGAGATACTGTGACAGGGATTAACATTGTGTAATCTGATAACAAATTACCAGTCTATTAAATATTAATTCACTGCTTCCTTTTTCTGTTCTGACTTAAAATACAGCTTTATCCTATTTTAAAATCTAGTTAAATCTCAAGATCTTTGGATTTGGATTTTTTTTTTATTGAAGTCAGTTGTCCTCCAGTGTTGGAAGTGCTTGATTTCCCCATAGCAGGGTGTGAGCTCCTCTGTTTAAATGCTCACCGGGCTCAGTGCCCCTGCAGGGTGCCTCCAGCAGATGCACCTTTAGCAGCCAGCGCCTGCTCACACAGGAGGTTACAAACTCCCATTTACTGATTTTTTTTTAATACATTAACCAGTTCAATGACACAAGATTATCGCTGAAACACAAGCAATTTAGCTTTCTTCCATGACCGCAAAACTGCCAGATTAATACAAACCCTCCTTGTTCCTTATGTAAAAGCTTGTGTTATAGAAAACCACTCTACTATGACAATTTTATTAAAGCAGCCCTGCAGCTTGCATTTGGTGTGTGGTTTTTTTTTTATATATATATGCTGATGAAGCATTCAGAAGACCATATAGTGTATACGCACACCTGCTTTTTCAAGCTGCTGGGACCTCAAATGCTTTGGGACCAGGCTACTGGAGAATATCTGGCCTAAAGGGACTTGGTTTTGAAGAGCTGTACGCATGGTAGGGTGGGTGGCCATATGAAGCCTTCCCAAGGAGTAGGTGTAGGGAGAAGCTGGGAGAGATGCACCGCATTCGAGTGCATGCACTCAGCAAGTGCTTTCAGCCAGGTACAGTGCCAAAGTAGAAGAGTAACGTACATCATTCCCTAAAAGGCAAGGCTGAAGATCAGTGTGGAAGTGATTAGTTTATTCTAAAGTACATTAGTGGCCAATTCCATGCTGAGGTTCCTTCTAGAAATGGACCTTGAATAAAAACCCAGATGAAAACTGGTAGCATTGTTCTGTTCTCCTGCTGTGCATCCCCAGACACACTTTGCTGTCACAGGCCTAGCTTACTCCAAATCTTGTGTGTACGTGGGCTGGATGTGCTGAATGCTGTATTTTTGTCCTCTCTGTATATGTGCACAGCACTGGAAGTCGATACAGATATGACAGCGTGTACCCAGTGCTCCCGGGTGTTGGCTCTGTATGCGGTGGAGTCCCTGGAAACTGTAGAAGTTGCAACAGTCATGGTGAACTTCTTTGTTGTTGTTGTGACAGAAATTACTCCAGAAGGTGCTGCTTTGCTTTATCTCATTTGAGTTCTGTAACTAGTCTGTGCAATTAAAAGACAGAGGATTAAACAGCTGTCAGCAGTTCAGAGCACAAGTCTTTTGCAAGGCATTTAGGGATAGAGAAACTAAAGAAACCTCTACTGAGAGTTTAATGCCATAAATGGGATGGCTTGGGAAGGTTATGCAAGCAGATTCTTTCAGAAGAACTGGTTACCCAGCTAAGAATGCAAGGATTAGAAAAGATAAAAAGTAGGGCCATTGCAGCTGTCACTTTGAGAATTTCAGACAGACCTGGCAAAATAATGGGCAGTATTAAGCGATGGGATACACTTAAAGCAACAACATTTTATTTTCTACCATACAGAAGACTTTTAGATCCAAAAGATTCCTTACAGCAGAGTCCTGAACCTTAGCCTTGCCCTGATTAAGTTCTTATTTTTCAAGTTCTTATAAAATTCTGTGAATTTAATTTTTTTTTTTTTTAGATTATAATGAGTTTTAGAGATTATAATAATGAGTTTAAACTTTTCCAGCTTATAGATAAAACATTATGTAAAGTGTAAGCAATATTCTGTTCTGTTATGCAATTCTGGATGGCTCTCACTCGAAGATAAATCAAAGTAGACTAAAGAATATTTTTTTGTAATGTAGATTTATGGCAGTGTACAATAAACCACTGCTTCTCAGTTGCAGGCATTTTTGGCATTCTAGTTAATGCTAAAAGTGTCAAAATAAATGATTAAATTTAAATTACCCAGTAGCAGCTATGCTACCCCATACCAATGTAATAAAACAAATACTAAAACCGTAAGAGCCAAATGCAACAACATCCTCCTGCTGTGTCATTAACTTCCTCCCAAATGCTGAGATATTTGCAAGTCTTGCTCCGTGCCTGCAATACAGAGGAGAGGAAAAACAAGGGTGCTCTGAGGCTGCGGGCAGCAGAAGGAGAAGTCACAGGGTGAAGCAGCGAGATGTTCAGGATTTAACTACCTCAGTGTCATCCCCTTTGGCAATACCAGCTACGTAAACTAATGCTGGGATAAACACAAATTAATCTTCCAGATAAAGATTGCTCCATTCCTAAATCCACAGCTCGAATTGCCAGGTAGCCAGCCTGGCAAAGATGCTGCGAGAGCACAAGTGGTGAAGTTCTCCCAGTTTGTCCCTGCTGATGCGGGGAGCGTGGTTTGGCTCCAGCATCACGCCAGCGCGGGGGCAGCCGGTGCCCTGTGCGGCGCAGCTGTGGCAGAGGCGTCCTCTTCGCATTTTAAACGTGACACAAGAGGAACACACTTTGGTCTCAGGTTTCAATTACATGTGTGGAATGTAGAGGTTGATGATATTCTATGAAAATTCAATAAACCTTGAGAACAGCATCAGAGCTGATATCTGTAATTTAAAATAATGGATATCAAGAAATTGTTTCTCATTTATCTTTACTGCTGGGTTTCAGAGGCACCAGAGAGACTTCATTAGTTTTTTTTTTTTTTTTAAAATAGCTTCATCTATCTCAATCAATGATGGGTTCTAGAGGTGGCTGACTATTATGTTTAATAATACACAGGATAAAAAAAAAAAAAGTCCCCATCCTTTCACAGTTTTTGACATATGTGGAAAGGATGTATGAAATCACTTCTTGGTGGGAGATGGAAATAGATTTTTTTCTAAAAAAAAATTCATTATGCAAGATAAATGTGTTTTTGTTGCAAAATGTGATCTGTAGGCAGAATATTTAAATCTTTGTTTTACACAGATTGAAGTTTCATTAGAAAAAATTACTTCAGAAACTAGAGTTTAAGCAAACGCTGCTTCCTAAACGCAACTTGAAGTAACCCTGCGAGCGCTGTCCCTGAGAAGCCTCTCCAGGAGACCTGGTCTACCCTGGACATTTTAAGAGAAGTTTTGTCACTTATGGAATACTGACAACTGGAATTAGCTGTTAGTAATCTCTCCCACGCCCCTCCACCCTTCTGCGGGTGCCCAAAGCTACAGTCAGGTGTTGTTTAAGGACAATGGGTTTAGGGTCATCCTCAGGCTACGTAACCTGAGCTTTGGATCTGTTAGCTGCCTGCAATGTCATCTTCATTCCCTTCCTGCTGGGCCCTGTTCTCCACTCCAGAAAAAAATGTTTCTTTTTCAAACTTAAACAGATCTTGAATTTGGGTCTCCTAGAGAGTGGATGCTCAGCAGGTCTCAGCGGGTACATGACCACTGCTCTGGTTTGTTGCGGGCTCTTCCAACCTCTTGTTGCATCTTGACTTGATGACTGAAGTTAGAACAGGTTTTGCAGCTTCTAGCTTCACTGGTCTCTCACATAATTTGGCTACCAGTTTGGCACAGCTTAAGAAGTAAGCCCAAGGCATTCAGATTTGCTATTCAGTGTCTTTCAAATCTGCAAAACTGGTGAGAAGTGATTTCCATAGGTTACCGAAGGCAAGTTGCTTGTCGTACTTGAGCAAAGGAACACTGGGTTTTGGGAATAGGGTGATGTGCAAACAAAGAGTTCACCTAAAGGAAAGGACTAAGGAATAATGATGTCCAGGAAAAGAGGAAACCTAATAGATCTTATTGTTGTGGGCTCACAGACAATGCTACAATTCAGAGTGCTGCTCCCTGGGTTCAGAGGAATTGAAGGAGATGAGATTTTAAGGAAGAAAAAAAAAAAGTGGATTCTGAAGCAAAAGTACTAAACCTGCCACCAAATGCAGGTGGCGAGCTAGTGGCTTGCATCTGTAACATCCTGTGGTGATTCAAAGTGGACAGAGCCTCTGACTGAGGTTCTTTTCCCCTCTAAATAAAATGCTGGTCTGTTCTTAGATACAGTGTGCTCCAAATCCCAAAGGCCAGTGAAAGACTGGACTGAAAACAAATTTCCACGAAAGGGATTTTTAAAAGGGATGCTCCTTCATGGTTGTTATAAAGGTAACTTTACCTGGCAAATTTGAATACTATAGTCTGCCAGAGGAGAAGCGTTCCAGTGTTCTGGAATACGAGGAATTTAGGAAGCTCCATTTGTGCTCTAAGCTTATTTTGTTAGGATTTGGCAGGGAAGAAAGGCTTGTTTTGGATATGTAGGCCCACTGGGGAATAAGCTCTTATACCACTAATAACTCCGCTAACATGATAGTGGCATGTAACTAGTTCTATATATAAGCAACAGATGCAAAATATGTCTTTAACTTTGATAAATTGGAGATGAAGTACAGAGGAGCTGTGTAATCACCAAGAGAGGAAAAAATATGAATTTATGAAGAGAACTTTTGGAATAATTTTTTCCTGGGAAGGGCTGGGCTGGCAATTTCCATGAATAAATGGAAAGAAGCCCTTCAACTTCCATTGGCATACAGGGGAATTGGGACTTTTTTTTTCCCCTGTATGGATACAGTGGTGCTAGCCTATCAACACAGGATGAGGTCGGGAGAAGCAAGTCCATACTAGTTCAGTGGTGCTAAGGAGGTGTCAGAAGGAGATAAGGGTGATGGTGAGTTTGTGGAGAGTCATGCTGCTGATTCTGGTTAGGATACATACAAGTGTGATGATTACTGAAACATTCAGTGTATAAATATCCAGATCAAAAAACCATCTTTAAGAGATAGCCATATGCGTTGAGGCTTCCTGAATGACATCCTTAAATATCAGCAAAACCAATTTGATGAGGGTAGAAAGGTTTTAAAAAGTGGGTAAATAAGACTAAACTAGATAGGGAATGTGTTAAAAAGGGGATTTTTTGGAGGTTTTGTTGTACTAGACCCAAGATGCATCATCTAGGCAAATAGTATGCTGGCAGTGTATCTTAAGAGGCTACTGAATAACTTACATGTTTTGGCAAGGATTATTGTGCAGCCACAGCAGCAGGGAGAGAGGGGTTAATGTGCCAGCAATCAAGGAGTTAACCGGCGCGCAGGACCCAGGCAGCTGCACGCTGCTCTGTGAGGTCCCATCACTTTTTAACAGTTAACATCGCACGATTAAGTGCTCCAGATAAGTGCAAGAAGATTAGATCCCTCTGATAATTCACACCAACAGTTTACCTGAAATGGGATAATCAGACATGATCTTTCTAAGTTACAGCCTGCCTGAAATGGGGTAATTGAACATGATGTTCGTGAGTTATTCCATTCTTAATACAAATAAGTAATAAAACCCATGGCATCTCTTTTAAAGGGATCTCAGATACAGTTTTTTTCTATCAGAGCTTATTTCTTTCAATTCACTCCTAAGAAAAATCCCATCACCTTCACTTATGCAGTTTTATTTCATCTTATAACAGCTGTGTGGATCTGCACTGACAGAGAGTTTTAAACAGGTTCCGTGTAGTGTCATGTACAACTAGCGGTTTTGCCAGTGTGTGTTGTGGAACAGTCTAATTTCACTTTCTAGGTTTAAAATATTTTTTCTGTTCTGATGGTTTGTTAAAAAATGTGAGCCTGATCTTCAGTTAAACGATTTAAGGAACACTTGAAACACCACAAAGCGAGGGTCAAGCTCTGTTTTCAGAGGGTAAAGCTGCCACTGAGTCACTGAGAGGGCTGGGGCAGCAGGGTGTCACTCATTAAGAGGCAATGCATTTTTATATACACTTTAAAAAAGAACTCCACATTCATGCTGGATTTCTCAAGCTTGTGATTCTCTGAGATCCTATTCATTCACGTTGAGTGCTATTGAGAGATACAGTTTCCAAAGGTTACAGCCACTCCTGGGATCAATAATTCTGGCATGGTTGCGTACAAGGAGTAAGTGAATCTCAGTGTTCAGACACTCGGGAGCATCAGTTTGTGTGCTCAAGCAGGACATGATGGATCTCCGGATCTGCAGGAGAAGGTGGTGTGCTCGTGCCCAAGGTCACTCTGAAGTTCCTGCCTTGCATGCTCACCTAATAGTGAGCCCCAAACAATGAGGGGGGAGGTTCGTTTCATTGCTCCTGGGCAATAAGGGCTCCTAACTACGTGTGGTGGGCACTTGAACCCTTACATTTCAGTGGTGCTGGCTGTTTGTCAGATGGGCCTCATTGTCTCAGTGTAGGAAATTTAGAAGGCAAAATGATGGAGGTGGCCTGGTAGATCAAAGCTTCCCATGGGCTGCTGGTCCCTGGTGGATGCTCCAAGCTGCAGGGATACACTGCAAGTGGGGGCCCTCAAGGGCAAAACCACGACACCCAGCAACCTGCAGTTAGCTTTCCTTGTGCTTGCTGTGGAATTCCAATGTTTTGAGTCGATGTGTTGTGAGCTGGAGACACTACATTAACTACTGTCACACCTAATAAACTGATCATTAATCAGCAATCATTGTCCATGTCCAAAATATGTTCACTGTGTATTTGTACATATTTCTAACGTAATGGTTCCTGGTACAGTTATCAGAGATCTAAGCATGTCACTTAAATTTGTAAAGTGCTTTTTATTGGATTAATCTTTTCATGCTAGTGTTTTCAAGCACTGGTCTGGAACTTTCTATGAAAAATATTGAGCAAAACAATTTATTATTATTATTATTTTTTAACAAAACATACTGAACTGAATCAACAGTCTGACAGGGTGTACTAGACCTTCTTGCCAGGATCCTGTATGGATGCTGTCTTTCAAATGCTCTTCCATGCTCCTTGCTGAGGAAACCCAGCCTGTAGTGCCTTGCATCTCTACCCATCACTTGGTACCACGTTTGGCCCACTGTGGGAGACTGTCCCATAATTCTTTTGTTGTTGTTGTTTTGAAAACGATTTTGAAAATGAAATTCTGGGTGGAGCAGCCAGGGCTCTCCTGCTCCCCACCACAGTGCTGTGACTCCAAGTGCTTTTGGGTGCAGATACAGTCTATTACAGGGAAACAGGATGTATTTCAAGACTTGTTGTAGCTCATCTGTGGTTCTGCTGAGCTTTTTCTTCTGTTTGCATTAGTAATGGAGTTCAGCTAATATAATAGGCTTGAGAGCTTTCTAATATGAATCCCACCAGTATAAAATTTCTTCTCTCTTTCCTTAAGGTTTTTGCTTGTTGGTTTTCCTTGAGATTTTCTAATATATTTGAATTTTTTACCTCCTCTTAATTTGATAAGATTCCTTCTATGTGAATAAACTTTAACATTAAGACTGCAGCCATTCATACTGATTGTAAATCTTGAGGAAGCTCAAGAGAAAGCCCTGTTCTCTGAATATACATTCCATGTTACTTAATTTTCTCCTTTCGTCTTGTCCAGTGGGGCCGATTACAGTTGCCCAAGTGGTATAAAAAGCCAGGAGAGATTGCAGGATTATAACTACTTTGTGCAGTCTGGTGGGACCAATGTCTGTCCTCCATTTGAACTCCTCCAAGTGTTCAAGTTTTACTTGGCCATCTCTAATTGTTTTATTTTCCTATTTCACCTCAGGCTTCCTAGAAAACCTTGGTTCCCTCTCTGTCCCCTAAAGGTCACAAACTCTGCAGCTCAGTAATGCTGATTTTGTTACACGGACTCCTGCTCCATTAACACGGTCCATAGGTTATTTCTAATCCCCAGAATTGATTTATTTAATCCTTGTAGATGCCATTTGTTACACATTATTCTCAGCGTTTATTCACAGCACAAACAGATGGTCAACGAAACCAATTAACCTTTCCCGAACTCCCTTTCAGGCTTTCCACGTTTTCCGAGTCTATGGACAAATGAACAAAAACTATCAGGAGGCTTCCTGCCAGCGTATGATGAATGGGACGGCCAACTGGCACACGTGCGGCGCTCAAACAAACCTCAGCCCCCTGGGCTTCGTGCTGTGGGAGGACTATTGCTGACAAAACAGGTAGGAGAAAAGAGCTGCTGAGATGTGGAGTGACCTAAGTCTGTCTGCTTGCTTATTTAATGCTGTGCAGGGTAGAAGAGATGGCAGCTTAACCTCATTCCTTGATTTTTTTTTTTTGTTTTCCCCCCAGGATTTATAAGGAATGTGTATTTTGAGGTTAAAGGGCAGGTTGTGTTATAAAAACTTCTTTCAGTTATCAAGGCCTATGCTATTTGCCATGTGAAAATAATAATAATAATAATAATAAATCTTAGCAATAAATGTAATATATGCGTAATTATAAATTGTATCCCTACCCTTTGCTAATCAGTGGGAAGACAGACCATGTAAATTTATAACAGTCTACTCATTATGAACTCTTATGACAAAACTATAAATAAGCACTGAGGTGGATCCTATCTTGATCTAGTTATCTATGTAATAAAAACACAACAGCGTCTGTGTTGCACAAAACATCCTCTGGTTGTTTCACAGCCGATTAGTTGTTATTAGAGCATGTGGCCTGTTGGCTGGACAAGTTTATGTTGTCCTTCTGTTAAATCCTGAACAAAATGACCTGAAGGGATTTGTCCAAGTGCAGTAGGGCTGTGTCAGGGTTTAGAATGGGATTTTTGAGTTTCTTTAGTCTCTGCAGGATTTTCTGGTCCTATCTAACAGATACTATGTTGTGCAGAGAGATGCGGTGGTTTTTATCTATAAAAGCCATGTGTGTCTGTGTAATGACCACAGTGATATTTGTGCCTAATGCTACCTGAGTATCCCATGCAGGTTTTGCACATGGTAAGCAGAGCTAGGACTTGAAAAACCTACAGATCCCTCATTCACACTATAACTCCTCTGGTTTAGTGAATACTGCGTGTCTGTCCCATCTGGAATGACATCTCATGCCAGTCTCTCACTGCTGAACAGCCTTAGCCTGTCGGAAAGGTGTGCTCGGAGCCTGAGCTTGGGACTCATTGCCAGCATAGCCATGTGCTTGGCTTCGTCTTGTGCTATTTATCTCTCCTTTCACTCAGGCTGTCAGGGTTGTTTGAGGAAGGAAATAAAGCTAGAGCTGTTTCTCTTCATTTACACCAAGTGTGCTGAAGTAAGTCTTGCCAGGTGTCTTCTCAAAAGAACGCAGACTGGTATTGATCCAGTGCCCCAGTTCGTCAGACTGCACTCCTTCAGCTGGCAAGGCACCGCGGCTGTAGCTGCTCGTTCTGGCAAATCCTTTGCTCGGATTTGTGCGAGTGCATGGTCCTGGGGCTGCGCCTGCTCTGCATTGCAACGGGCACTGAAGGTCAGCCCCAGGTTTTCAGGGGAAAGCAGGATCACCCTGTAGCTGGGAGGAGCCCCAGCAGCTCCTGGAGGTGGGCAGAGACAAGTCTACCAAGCAGAGGAATGCAGCAGGCAGGTAGTCTTCCAAAATTAACCCAGATGCTTCTTTTGAACAGTTTTACAGAGGCTATTAGTTTGGCCATTTCATAGCTAATATGGCAGAACTGTTTCAGAAAATGTTGCTTTTAAAAACTGAATTTAGTACAGGTGAATGTCATGAAAAGAAAGCCTGGCTGCCAGATGGGAAGTTGCATTTATTAATTCTACAAGTTCTTTTCCCTTTGTTTCTTCCAGCCATTAGAATAGCTGGCTCTGCACAGGGATAGCTGGTACAGATAGTCCTTTCCCCTCCAGCCCCACGCTTTGATGTCTGGGTGTGCATCGGAGCTCGGTGGCTCAGGCTCTGCCAGCACCAGGGCTGAGCCAGAAGGCTGAATCCCTCTCTGCTGAAGTGCAAGGCATAATAATTCAAACAAAATCACTACATCTTGGGTCCCTCTCTAGTTATGACATGAAAGAAGCAGAGATTAAAGTAGAAGTGAATGTATTCTGCAAATCTGAGTCTGATCTCTTCTGTTTTACAGATTCTGCTCTTCAAAAAAATATATATTTTTTGCTAGATTTTCAAGTGGAAGCAAGATGCTCTTATGTCAGGATGAATCTTAACACTGTGTGGAAAGGATCTGTATAACAGAAGGGAACATTTGAGGGCTTCCTTGCACTCCACTTCTGAGTGCCTCAAGGCTGGGTGGGCAGCCCCTATGAGCAGAGCCCAGTTCAGCTGGGAATTGATGCCGCAGCCCCCATCCTCCTGGGAAGGTCCTTTCCTTTCCTGGGCCTTCCGAAATGGGCACTTTCTGCAGTGAAGGTTATTCCGATTTAAATGTCAGTGCTTGGATTATATTTAATTATGGATGGTCCTGTGGTTTTTCACAAATATAAAATTATCTGAGAAGGAATTCTTAAAATCCCATTATCCTATGTAGTAAAAACAGATGAAGAAATCCTGATCTAGGACAGAAAGGTTAATGGTACTTATAAAACAAGCTGTAAATCTATGTAGCCCTCGTGACCAGAGGGAGGACTGGCATGTTCAAAGTCTCCATCCTCATCCTCACAGTGAGGTGTGGGAATGGTGTGTGGGTACCTCAGGAGAGACTTTGGTCTCATGACCTGTCACTCTAATGGCACCCTCCCAAATTGCCATGTTCCTGGGGCATGCCATGTTTAGCTCGGGATCCGCACTGTACTCTCATCACAGCTGTGGTGGGTGGCATTTAATTATGTTGCAGTAATTGGATGGTAAAGGCTCCCATGAGATGGGAGAAGCACTGGATGTCTGGTGGTCTCATGGGACGGGGGTCCAAGTAGGGTGTTTTTCTGCTCTTGTGTGACATGAGAGCACCTTAACATTTACAGTAAAACTTGTCAGCAGCAGAAAGATTGGTTTGAGTTCCTGTTAAGGTTTTGAATACAAAAGCCTCAAGTATTGTGCCTTTTATTTTATTTTGAAAGTGTCATTGAGTTGGCCATGCTGTGTGATATCCTGCTTCAGGTCTTCCTCAAACTCCTGTGTTTGGGAGGGATAAAGAGAAATGACTTGCCAGTGTGCCTGCTTTTTAAAACAGGAGCAATGTTCCCTCTCCTTCAAATAGAAGGGCTTTTCTGGCTGGTAATATATTTCATTCACCAAATCTTACAATCAAAGGCTTAAGTCTAATTTTGAACTTGACATCCTCTGATTAAAATTTAAAATTTAATAGAGCTCTGTATGTGTCCAGCTATAGAGAAAGCAGTCTTTAACTTCTGGCTGGTTGCTCCATCTGTTAAAACATGTCTGTGTAACCTGTGTAACTGTTTGTAAGCCAAAGTGCAAAATGGTGAGGATGGATTTTTGCAGAACATGGGTACCCAGGTCCCTGCTGCTGGGAGGTTTTTGCAGCCCTTCCCGGCCATTGCATGCGTCTGAAGCTGCAACTGCTGCTCTTTGCCTGGTATAAAGCGCCTGCTCTTGGTTTGCGTTTTCTTGCCTTGCAAATTTGGCCACCAGCAGGGTTTAGAGCAGTCCTAAGCCATCCTCTGGCTTTTGCCTCATTTGCATGGTAAATGGCACAGTCCAGGCAGATGCAAAACAATCCTCTCACTGGAAGCGTACATCAAGGGTTTTCTTAAGACTCCTTTAACAAAATCAATTGGCTGTGCTGAATATTTATTTTTTAGCTCCCATTTGAGTTATATGTCAGAGGATAATGGAAGCTGGCGAGGATGCTGTCTGGTGGGGAAGAACTTCTTGTTATGATTTATGTACCTGATTTGTTGTGGTGGTTATTTTTCTGGAAGGGGTGGGGGGGGAAGGCTGAACTGGGCCTCCTAGTTGGGTTTAGGAGACTTTGAATCTGATAAAGAATGAAGTTAGTGGTCCATCCACATATGAATAGATGATTTTTATCACATAGCTTAGCCAGCTTGGTGTTTCATCCCTATGGATGGGAAGCAATTCCTTATTCTCCGACAAAGAGCTGCCACACATAGGTGATATAAGGTTTTGGGTGGGGAATATGTTGAACTACCAGGGCAGAAAACACTGCTGCATTGAGTAAAGAAAAAATTTGCCTCTTCATAAGCAGTTTCATTACAGAGTTAAATTTATCCTCCTCTTTTCCCTTATAGAGAATCATTGTAGAATATATATAGTAAAAGTTATTAAAAGTTCCAGAGCATGAGGACAGTCTGACTTCAGGAATGGTTTGAACCCATCTTTGTTGTGCATTTAAAGATAAATAAATAAATAATAATAAAAAAGAAATGTCCTTCCTTCTGTCCTGTGCATCCTGTTCAGGTACAGTTCTCCCCATCTTCAGTGGAAACATAACCTGAGCAATGCCTGCAGAGCTAGAAATGGTGTGCCAGTGCTGGAACAGTTCTATAAGTAGAAGAAATCTATAAGGAAA
The DNA here is from genome assembly GCA_013399115.1 of Anseranas semipalmata. Taxonomy (NCBI): domain Eukaryota; kingdom Metazoa; phylum Chordata; class Aves; order Anseriformes; family Anseranatidae; genus Anseranas; species Anseranas semipalmata. The sequence goes on from VXAA01005080.1 coordinate 377,658, forward strand.
CCCAAATTTAGCTTCAGACAGTAAATTTCTTAATTCCCTTCATGAACAGTTTCTTTCAGGAGTTAATTACATTTTAAAGTGATGATTGATTATCCTGATGTGGTTGAAACCACTGCAATTAAATGTAGGAGCAGTCAGAACAGTAAGAGCAGTATTAATATGCAAAATGTTCAAATAACTTTTTTCAGCTCCCTCTTGAAGTGTTTCCACACCTACGTGTATTTAGCTCCTTTTTTTTATAGCAGGTAATTAGCAAGCTGGTTAACTTGACACAGTGACTATTTTATATGATGGTAGTTGTGAGATATTTCAGTATTGATATATTTCTGCTTGTGTTGAATATTTTTTGGATTAAATCTAAGCTGCACAACTCAAGTATTTTAGTGGCTCTAAAGCGAGCTATGTTTTCCTCTATGTTTTTACCCATTTGGATTTGTGGATTTGTAGCTATTGATTTCCTGGGAAAATAAATATTTCAGGAAGTAACTCCTTAAACTGAGAGTTAGGTCTCCTGGTTCTCCATGTTTTAAATCAGGCTTTGAATGCTATGTGGAAAATTCTTCCGCTCACTCTTGCTGATTTACAACTGGAAGAGACATAAAATCATTTAAAAATTTGAAACGAGTTCATCTTTTAGCACAGGGGATCTTTTCATAAACAAATATTCTCTTTAACATTAAAGATGAGCAAGAATAAATTGTCCCAGTTCCATTGAACTATATCAGTTTATTCCAGTAGGGAATACAGCTGACGCATTCAGCAAAATCCTACATGAGACTCAATTAATGCACATGAGTCTTTTTGAGGTAGCTTGTGTCCACAAGCTACATAAACTCTTCTTTTTTTTCTCTGTTGAAAGATTTGCTAATTGTGCTGCCTGATGGGGGCTTGTAGAGTCCAGAAAAGTAGTCTAATTTCCTGCTTCATGTGATTTTTATTTTTTTATTTTTTTCTTTGCTGTCAGAAACTCCCCAAACATCCATTAGTTTCATTTGCTATACAGACAATGAATTAATTTCCTATTTTTTTTTCCTGTCATTGTGCTCACTGCAGATTTAATTAACAATAAATAATCTCTTGGTGTTCTTGCTGCCTGTTACTTCTGTGGTTTGCTTGCTTATTTCCTCACAAAGGATCCAACCTCTAAATCATTTATTTAGACCTAAAATGAGCTCCAGAAGCAACAGCTTTCCAGTCTGCTTTTCCGTCTCTTAGGAAAAGGCACAGGGACACCGCAGCTGAATCAATAGTCATTGCACCTACCAACCTGAGAGTCCGAAAAGCGACAGTGCCAAACGCGTGCATCCGTTAGTTAACAGCTACTCCCATAAGCACCACCTCACAAGAAAACTATATAACTGCCAAGATGATTTATGGTTTTCTATTGCTAAGCTCCCAGTCAGATAATTTCTCAGTGTCCACTTTTCTGCAGTGCTGCGTAAAATAGAATTAAAATTTGCAATTCAGTTAGATCCTTCCCTTTTGGGAAGGGGGACAGCAGGGGCATAGAAGGAAGGCAGCCCCAGCTAGCCATGTACTCCAGGACACGTGGCGGGTGTTGGATCTGCTGGGCTTTGGGATGCTGTTCCATGTGTGCCCTGCTCTTGCTGGGGAACAGATGTCGTGGGGAGCTGCTGACATGGGGACATGCACGAATGATCAAACTGAAGTGCTGCCCAGAGCACCACTGATAGTCCAGAAAGAGGAGGTTCCCAAAGCTGAGGTGCAAGTGGGGCAGCTTGCACTTTGGGAAGGCTTTTACGGGAAGGGTGCTGGAATAATCCTGGGCAGGCAAGATTGTCCAGCTGTGGTCTGGCACATAACTTAAACAGAAATGTGTGGATAGGGGGGTAAAAAAGATGCACACCTTTAAAATGTGAACAATTCAAAGGAACTTCTTGGGTCATCCTGCCCACCACCTGCTAAATGGGAGCTTGTGATTTCTCCATCATTATGTCCTGACTATCCTCTGCTGCCCAACTGGAAGCTTCAGGAAAGAAAACATGGGTGGCTTGGGTTTGTTTAACGAATGCTCAGTTGTTAATACAAGAGCAAATGTTGGAAGTCTTTATGGCACAGCTTGGTTCCTCAAGACCAGTGCACCAGGTCCTCTCCTGAGGATGCTCAGTGCCCTTGGAGGCCTGGAAGTGTTTGTAGCTACTTCTCACCCTCTCAGCTGTTACAAGGTGGGATTAAACCATGTTTGCAAAACAAAAAGCATCATCTGCTACATCTTCAAGCAGTTTTTCTGCAGAGGGTGATTGCAACAGTTCATGCCCACAGTAGATTCTCATTGCATTGTGCGCTGCTAAAAGTATCACAAACTTCCTTTATGATATTTTAGAGTTCCTGCTGCTGGTAGGTAGGGGAGCGAGGGCAGGATGTGTTTTACTAGGGAGAGGGAAATGTTCATTGCTATTGTACCTGATTTGTGATAAAGGTGCAGAACATCCACCAGCCGTATGAAGTAGGCTGATGGCCGAAATGAAGCTCTGAGATTTCTCTGGTGGCAGCATAGTCAGCATGTCATGTGGTGAAACTCTATCTTACGAGCCTTTGCTTGCTCTCTGGTTTCTGAGCTTTTATTATTATAGAGCACTGACTCTTCTGAATATTTGATTAATGAAAATTGGCCTTTTGCATGGGTGCACCGTGCAATATTTTATATTTTGTATTAGGCACTGTAGTGAACCCAGCAATTTTGCAGAGATAGAGATTATTCAGCACAATGATAAAGTATGAAAGGTGATATGAAGTTCACAAGAGAGGGAGGGAAAAAAAGAAACCATAGGCTGATGTCTCTGAGTTTTACAGCTTCCTAATGTAGCAGCAGCTCTGCATTGCAATTCTGCTATACAAGTGCTGCAGAAGCACTGAAACACCGGCTTGAATAAGACAAATTTGCCCTTAGGATAAACCTACAATTTATTTACCTTTGTATAAACATTTGGTGATCTACAGATAAAATCCACTGGAGAGGTGCTTGGCGTTAATGTAGTGGGTGAGCAGAAAGTTCCCAATGCAGGCAGCAGTGGCTGGGATGGATGGGTATCCCTTCACTATCCTTCTCCCTCCTTAGAAAGCAGAAAACGCCTGGCTTAGATAAAAGATGTGTATAAATCACTGCAAATGTGTGCAATATTTATGGTGCTAATTTGTTAGGCTGGATTTATCTCCTGCCCTGAGAGAAGAAAAAAGTTTGTTCTGATGCCCTCAATGGCTGCTGCTTCCCAATTTATATCATTTGCTGTCATTTTTTATATCATTTGAAAGATTGTGTGTAAAAGTGGAATTTGTACCAACAGGTTGCAGTGAAGTTAAAAATAACTTTGGTTATTTGGTTATATTGGTGGTTTTTTTTTTTTTTCTCTGTTTGCTGGAGGAACAGAAGGCTTCCTTTTGGAGCACTGGTTAAGCGTCTAAAGGTATAATTTCATATCAAGATTTAAAACGAGTGCTGTGAAGGACTGAGCAAGGCAAAAGATATGATGGGTTAAAAAGTAATTCTGAATTTCTAAACTGTAAACTGCCCCAGGTTTCTGAAGTGTTTGGGTTCTTCCTCGAAAGAGTTTGATAACAGAAGTAGCCTCCTATGAAATGTTTTCCTTTGTTATTTGGAGAATTGTGATCAAAACTCGTATTTGTTTTTCACCTTTGTGAAAACTTGTGGTCCAGGCTTTCTCTTTTCTCTGTAGAGTGGAAGAGCAACTTTCTGGAAAAGCTGTGGTTGTGCAAGTCCATAGAGGGGGGCCCCAAAGTCGAGTGACCTGAGCGAGGGGAGGGTGAGGTGGAAGCTGCGGGCTCTCTGCCAACCTTTGCCACCAGCTTCTCCTCTTGTGCTCGTGTATTTGCATAGCACTTTGCAAAAATGGCTTAGCTTTGTGTTTAGGACAGGGTCAAAGAAAGCATAATGCTGAAAAGTTATGCTAGTGCAAGTGGTGATGGGCACAGGGCAAGGTTGAAGGAAGGCCACCCCACCTACAGTGCTTGCACTGCAATTTTTAGACAACTATGAGTGAGCTTTGATTTTAAATACCCCTGGACAAATTAATATCTAAACCTGGGTTATGTTCAGACCTTGTTCTTTGAGATAATATTCATGAGGCCAGCAAGATAGCACAACTACTAAGATATTATCAGGTTAAACCGTTTTACCTTGAACCCCAGGTATGAATTATTCAGAGCTTTCTCATTAGTATTCATCCATATAACCTCACTTGTCACTCATCAAAGGTTACATTTTCCATCTCTGCCCAATTGTTCTTGTCCCTGTCGAGACCTCCCAAACCCCTGTATTTTTTAACAAGCACTGAATTACAGGGGCACTGTTGATGGTGCCTCTCCTTCTGTCGAAGTTCTGCCAGTGTTGGAGCTTCTGATTTTTTGCTCAGGCCTCATGAATGCCAAGCCAACAGCAACACAAGCTTCTATAGCTGAGCAAACCCATGAAGAACAAGGACAAGTTGTTTGCTGGCAAGTGCCTGTTTTTTCCAAGGTTATGCTCTGCAGCAGACCTGTTGGAAATCAAATGATGCAGACTGGAGTGTTTTGGTCACATCAGGCCTGGAGAGAGAAATAATCTGGCGAAAGTGGTAAGGGACAGGTTGGTGGCAAGTGATTGAAGTAGGAGGTGATCTGCAAAGGTAGGGACAGATGGAACGTGCAGGTGTTCGGCTGCCGAGGGCTTGGCAGGGAGATAGGAAGACTTGAGACTGTTTTACTAAGAAGCTGAGAATATTCAGACGTAGCAGATTCTACTGGTGTGTTTTTTTTGTTTGTTCTTGTCACTGTTTGGGAGCTGTGCCTTGGACATATTGGATGCATGAGGGACCCTCCTTGCACAGCCACCTGGTGACCCCCTGGGCTCACTGTATGTTTCCCACAGCTCCATCTTGTATTTTGTTGATGTCAATGGCAATGGATGGTGCCCATCTTGTTTCTTTGCTCTCGGTTTGTGTGTCATGTTCCTTTAAAAAGTGTGCTGTGGCGTGGAAGCAGGTTATGAATGGGAATGGTGCCCTGTGCAGCTGAAATGGGGCTTCCAGCTGGCTCTCCTAGGGTCCCTGATGGTCCTTGGTGGGCCCACAAAATCCCCAGGAAGGGATATCTAAGAAAAGCACACTCCTTCCTGTCTGACTCCGTGGCCTCAGCAACTTTTGTACCTGCTCCAAGTGCATCTGGTAGGGAACTAGAAGGTCAAAACTTCCTAGGAAAACTTGTCAGAAGAAACAACTGGCTGGAAGAGGGGGAACTAATGGACACCACAAAATCTATACCGGAAGGTGCCACAGGAAATTGGGCATCGTAAGCTTTCGTTTCTCCTGGAAAATGTTTTCTTAGTTGGGACCAGGAGGTGAGAACTTGTGCCAATGTTTTGCCCAGCAGTCGTGCCTTCGGCACAGCTGGGAGCATGTTGTGGCAGAGGGAAGCGTTGTTAGGCCGGGCCGTGCTCCAGCATCTGCAGAGGCATAAGGACTGCAGACAGTGGGAATCTTTTGGCAGCTGCAGGCACGTGGAGAAAGCCCTGCTGTCTCATAGAGCTGAAAAGGTAAAGCAAGGAAAACAGTGTTCTCCATCCAAGCATTTTCTTTTAGTACAGGTAAAACAGCTGCTGTTTCCTCCTTATTCTAAATTGAATGCAAGTAGGGCATTCAAGTTAATTATGAAATTAAAATATTTTAGGAAATAATGAATTTACACATGATAACTAAAACTTGTTTAAAGGTCACTGGGTAAGGACTGTTTAAAAATCTATTAAAGATCTTGCATCTGCAAAACTGTGATCAAATTATTTGCTCATTTGGTAGCAAGCTTCTCTGAGTTATTCAGATTTATTCTTGGGTAAAAGGAGGTGGAAGAGGTCTTTTCAATGAATTTTATTTTAACTTTTAATTTCACTTTTAAGGTAATGTGGAAGCTGATGGTTTGACCTTGATTGCTGTTGTGGTGGTGACACTGGATTTTCTTCATGGGAAGTTATGGATTTATAATAAGCAATTTGCTCTGCTGCTGGCGTTGCTTTGTGTAACGTGTCGCTCTATTCTGCATCTCTGTATTTGTGGCCTTGTCTGAAATGCGGCAGACCTACGCAGGGTCTTGTGCTTTCTAATATCAGAGCTGCCTCCTGTCTAATTGGTGGTGTTCCAGTGGTCAGAGTCTTTCCAGGTCTCTGCTGTGGCAGTCCTATATCTGGTCCTTTCCTCCACACTGTATCTGGACCCGCTCTTGTGTTCATTAAAGCTGACAGTAAAACTTCCATTGGTGAAGTGAAGAGCTGGGGCTGGACTGCAGAGGGGGACGATGTCCCATTTAGCTTTAGAGCCAGCACTAAAGCCTACCTCTATGGTAGGGAGAGCAGAGGAAGCAGCAGTTACACATTGGGTGTCCAAACTGGTGGCTGCTGGGATTGATTCCAAGATGTTGATGCTCTTAATTCAATGTTATTAGGACAGGAATTCCTGATGGGCACTTGCAAAGAGTTCGACATCCCTATTGCCGTCTGCTGCCTGCCTACATTGCTTCTCTGCTTGCCAGGGCCATGTCTCTGTGTTTCCCTCTCCCTCCACTGTGGTAAGGTGCCTTAGGTGGAGAGGAGCAAGCAGGGACCAGCTGAGACCTGGGCACTGCCACATCCATTATGAGAAATTCAAACCCACGACATCTGAGTGACTTCCAATTTTTTCACAATCGGCTGCTATTATCCTCGCTTCTCTGGCTGAATGAACTGACACAATTTTATTAAATTAGTCATTTGTTATGTCTCTTGTACAACGTGGAAAGCAATTTCGGAGACTAATGACTGCACAGCCCCTCACAATAGCAAGCGTGAACTCTCCCTGCCGTATCCGGTCCTGCTGAGGACAGTGTCACCAGCACTAGCATCGAGTGGGCAGAGATGACAGAGCACAGGTGACATGCGGCATCTGTCCTCATCTGAGAGAAAGCACCTGAACCCAGGCCAGTAGCATGTTAGCGGGGAGATCTCTTCACTTAAGATCGGATCCCGAAACAGGTCATATTTTCCTCCATGTCATGCCCCAGTGCAGCGCCACTGGGCCAGTCTCAGTTTGGAGAAGGCATTTGGCTATTCCAGCAGATAATGTGTGACTTCTCTTAGCCTTTTAGAAAGGTAAAACTGAGCTGAGGTTCGAGGAAAGTATCCCCCCCCTTCCTCCCACTGTGATAGAATAATGATCTTGAAGGAAAGAAATTAGAAACTGAAAACAGGACATTTCATAAAAGCAATGTGTGAGAGGAGGGATGGCAAACCATGGGGCAAAGTCAGGAGATGTCTTCCCTTGAGGAAGAGAAGGAGGGAGAGAAGTGCATGCAGGACTGGAGGAGATGGCAGCGGACAGGCAGCAGTTGTACGACTGAAGCTCATTCGCCCTAACGTGGAGCTTCACCCCCCTGCTGCAGCAACCACCCCCTTGTTGCTCCAATCTTCGGAACGAGAGGCGGGATGGGGCAAGAGCTGCGTGGCTGCCAGCCACTGAGCTGTGCTGTTGCCCCCTCCCAGGAAGCCACAAATTGTCATCCTTCTTCTGTGGCACCCGTGAATCAGCTTTTTTTCATTCTCAGAAGCCTCCAGAGATGGTGGCTCCATAAAATGATGCTTTACCCTGGGTCCTGTCTCTGCAGTAGGTGGAATTGCAAAGTGCACCGCTTCCAGAAGGTCACTGGGTTTCCCATCCACAGAGGCACCGGAATATTTATGGGGCACTTGCAGCATTTCTGTCAGGAACCTTTCTCCTAATTTATGCATTAGAGTTTTTGAGCTCGGTGTGCAAGAAAGATTATAAAGCCTGCACAATAAATCTGCTTGTATTAATTCAATGGCTCTCTTGTGCAAAGCCTTTTTACTGCTACCAATACTGAGTAAACACAAAGCAAAGTCAAAGCAGAATGATATTTTGGAACAACTTGTGGATGATGCATAATGCTGAGGAAACTCACACAGATAATGCCAGAGCTAAACCACATGAGATGTTAATCCCTAAAACAACAATAGGGTCCTTCCTACGAACTAGGCAGAGAGTATCTAGCAGTGCTTCAGGTGGTCTGGTAAGCTATTTCCAATAGAGGACAGTGTTGCACAGCCACACTGGCTTCTTATTAATCAGGATTCAGAATCCAAAGTCATAAAATTATCCAGTTTAAAAATCCTGGCCCAATTCCTTAACAGGTTTAGCTCTCCTGTTTTTGCTATTTTTTTTTTTCTGTTGCTGTTGCGGTGTTTGACTCCAAAACCTCCATGTCCAGTGTGGCATGCTGCAGACATTCAGTGGGCTTTTCTGACCCGAACACCCTTTACAAGGGTGTACGTGATTGCCAAGAACTGTATTTGGAAGAGAAGGGTCTTTTCCAGTTCTTGTTTGCATAGAATGGACCGAGAAGTTCATAAATTAGCTCTAGATTGCTAATTTATGAGCTTAATTATGTGCCTGTGACTCTGTGGCAAGAACAGCAGCCCTTTTAGGACCACAGGTTAATCCTGCTGTTAGGAGTTTTCTCATTTTTCTCAAAGCGAGTTGTTCTGAATTTTAACCAGAAAGGAGTTGTTCTTCCTTCAGGGAAGAGGTTCTTGCAGCATCAGCTCACCCTTAGCCTAGAGGGATGGACACTCGTCTGGGCCTTCAGTCACTGCTAGGTGCCTGGGGAGAAGCTGGGGGCATCTGGCGTGCGGTCAGATACTACTTTTCATTCCTTATTTCCATCCTGGCATGTTTTTGGCTATAGTACTAGAAAACTGGGGAAAACTTCTTGGCAGACTGGGCAAATAGATAGCCATGAAGTCTTTCTTTTTTTTTTTTTTTTTTTTCTTTCTTCATTGTGAAGCCACATTTTATTGGTGAATTAATAGGAATAACTGAAGTATTTTAGTGGCTAACTGGGAACAGTATATTAACAGCAGTATTAATAAGTATGGAGTGACAGGAGACTTATAAGAGTGGCAAAATGAGATACAGTATTTATCCCTTGTGCAAAATCTCTTTTATTATTAAAGACATTGGGCTAACTAGGGATAGATTTAATACTTCAACTCTATTTTTATTGGATAATTAGTTGTGAGCAATCCCAATCCTGGGACAAGGACAGAAATCTGTGAAAATCAAGGAAGGCATGAAAGGAAGTGAAAGAGAAAGAAAATGGGTAACACGTTTGGTTTTCGCCTCGTATGTTTTACACAAATGTCCAATCCGCAAAACTCCGCTGGAGCGGATGGAGGGGCAGCTCCGTCCAGAGGTGCATGTGGTGGGCAAGGCTGTGACTGCCCCTCCGCTGCCGTGTGCTGAGACTGGCTGTGAGATGGACCCTTCTAGGCTGGTTTGCTGGCTTTTTGTTAAATGTCTTGCCACCCATCAGCTTGTGCACCGCCGGTGCTGTTGCAAGGAAGAATAAAAAATGCATCAGTTGCGTAATGGTGATGGTCTTCCTGTTAGCTTTCCAGATAAAAGCATGTACCAAGAATAATAACTGTAAGACATGCTTTTTAAAGAATTGGAATAAGATTTAAAAGCTGGTATGCGATGTTTTCAAAGGCTCTGGAGATGTTAAGTGTTGATGAAGGGCACACAGGATGCCAGCATTTTGGGGGTTTGAGATGTAAACCACACTTCCTCAGGCTAATTGTGCAGAAAAAGAGCATAGTGCTGCAGATTTCTCTGCAAAATAGTGCGATTGTGCAGCAGTACTAACATTTACTGACTATGGAGTCTGCTTATTTCCCCCATTTTTTATTATCAGCAAAACTTTAATTACAGCTTACCTACCACCTTCTGCCTACATTTACAATGCAATAAATTTTCTTTCTCCCTATGCAATCTGCATCTCAAACAGCGCAGTGCTCCGGCAATGGACGTTATTGATTCCTTGAAGAAATTATAATGGCATTTGTTCCAAGGAAAACAGGAACACAGGCATGCACACATACACACCAGATATTAAAATGTCCCCTCTCTCCACCAGCAGCCACTTGTCTGTGTTTTATTGAGTAACACAACTGCAGGTTAGAAACCCAGTACAATTATTTTAAAGTGATTGATGGGAGTCAGGAGGAGCAGAAGCAGAAACAGGAATTCTCACAATTTGATTCCTGACTTCTCCAAAACCAGGAGCGGTTTTTTTTGTTTGTTTTTCTCTGGGTTTTATGACTATTTAAAACTGGAAAAAACATTTGCTTAACGATTTAAAAAGTTTAAATGAAAATACTCTGTAGCGTTTAGCTGATTTTTCTATTTGAATATCAGGAATAGATGTGGCTGTGAGCAGTATTTAAAGTGGAATCAATGGGCACTTTCCTGTCAGGAGAGAAAAAATAGCTGGAAATGGAGTAAACGAAATACTTTTTTTTAAAGTATTTTGTCAGATTACCGATGGCTTGAAAATAAATACAACTGAATTTCTTAAGAGTCTGAAGGTGACAATTTGGTTCTCATTTAAAGGTTGCGTTAATTCATCATTAATATTCAATGACCCAATGAATGTCATAACTGCTGCAGCATGTAGCTAACCCCAGACGAAGCTCTGTGTGCTCCAGCGTGCTTTACGTCCCAAATACCTTCATTTAATAAACATGATGGCCACGTTCTCTTCTGTTGTGAATTACAGTGAAATCAGTGGAGTTGTACTGGTTAATATCCAGTGGTGATCGTTGCAGGCTTGCTCTCATCCGATGTTCAACTGTAAGGTGTAATGCGATGGATGCATTAGTGCAGTGCCAGTACGTGGGAGCCTTCTGCTACTGTCCAGGGAGAAAATAGCTCCAGTGCTGCTAATAGGGGGAAAACCGAGCTGGTCAGGCCACAATGAGTGGAATGCAGAGCCTGTGACTCTGCTGTTCCCAGCGCGGTGATAAAGAGCTCCGTCGGGAGCGCTGTGGGACTCGTTCGGTCATGGAGTGAGTGACGAAGGCAGCCCCACGGTCATGCTCCCGTGGGATTCCGTGCCCAGGTGGCGGCGAGGTGTGAAGCTGGAATTGCGCGCAGCTTTATGGCAAAGACCACAGGGTAGCTCTCGAGTGTTCATCCTGAGCAAGGAAAATGTCATTGTTCTTTTATAGTGCCAGCTATTGAATGTTGATAATTATGATTTATCTCTAGAGTTAAGCTGGAAGAATATTAAAAGGTTGCAGTTGTTGGAGAACCAACCTGATTTTAAACATGTTGGATCGTATTCCCCCTCCGTAATGAGGAAAGGAAGAGAACCTGTTCTTTCTGAATTTCCTGTGTTTCAGTGTCATGCTATAATCTATCCCAAAGCAACGTCCTACAATGTTGATGGATAAGATAAGACAGCTTTTGAAAACAAAAACAAAAACAAAAAAAACGGCCAAAGGTGCTGTCTTATTCTACAACATCCCTCTGAATGAGGGAAGCAACCTGGGCACAGCTCCCTGCCTGACCTGCCCACGGTGTCATGCGTTCACCCAGGCACTCAGCTGGCCATGCTTGCTGCAGGGGGTTAAGGCGGGACCTGGATGCTGGAGGTGTACCCTAGTTTTCAGAGAAATGAGTTCAGTTTCCTTCCATTGTGCTTTTAATTTATTTTTCCAGCTTATGCAGTGTCTGTTTCAGTTCTCAAACTAAGTGACATTGTGATGATTAAATTTAAAGGTTTTCAAAGTACTCCGATATTGCTAATGTAAAAAGGGTCTTTCCTTCCTATTTTTTATTTTTATTTTTTAATTTTTTACTTTTATTATTTTTTATTTTTATTGTTTTTTATTTTTATTTTTTAATGTAAAATGTGATTCTGGGCTGTAGCACTAGATGGAGTTAAACCAAGCAGGAGTGGGGAGGTAAACTGGAATTCCAAACAAACAAAGTCAGTGGAGTTGCATAAAAGAGAATTATGGTTCAGATGTTACCTAGGTGAATGAGCACTGTGGTGCTCAAATTTTTTTTTTTTGAAAAATTCAGGTTTCTGCATCCTTTTTATTTTTTGAAAATCAATAGCATTGACATGTAACCTGCACATTAACAAAAAAAAAAGAAAAAAGAAAAAAGTTTAGATTTCTGCTCAGCCCAGTCTTCAGCCTTTATATAATCAATAATAATAAATAAATCTAACAATAAAGCATATGGATTCTGAGAAAATGAAAAATATCCTGCTTGGCTCCCTTGAGGAATTTCAATTTATACTAACCCTTAAACAGGAGGAAGATGTTTCTCAAACTGAGTTACACTGTCCTTGTCCAGGAGGTTCCCTCAGTGTGCATGGTATATACAGGAGCATAAAGCCTGCTATAAACGAGTGCCAGGTGGAGCACAGTTATGCCCGCACGGCTTTGTGGGGCCATCTCTCTCTTTTAGATGGGTTAGAAATTGGATGCTGTGCCTTTATAGCAATAATGGGAAATGGGAGGCCACCAGGTGAGCAGACTTGGAAAAACAAAACAACAAAAAAGCCCCCCCCCCCAAAAAACAAACCCCACCAATGTAACAGTCCCTGAAGTGCTTCAGGACCCTTAAGCAAATGGTGTGGAGTTGGCCTAATACAGGGCGCTGTGTACTCACTTGGTGTGTAGCCTAAAAATAACTGTTACAGGGGCTTATCTAGGAAAAACACTTTCAAACATCATACAGGAAGTGTTTAGCTTGGCAAGCCAAGTGTTTTCTTGTGTGTTGATACTGTTAAATACCTTGTGTTACAGTGTAAGCCCCAGAAAACTCTGGATTCGGTCAAGCTCAAATTAAGCTAAAAGCTCTGATTTAAAAAAACAAACAAACATGCATGATACTAATAAAAGGTTAGAGAAAAAAAAAAGTATCAAACCTCCTTCAGCTAGATCTCAGACCTTGCTATGGCATAATACAGACACGTGTAGATTTCCTTTAGGGAGCAGCTAACTTTCAGCAGTGATAAGCTAGTTCGTGACACTTGCTCGGGACACTGGCTGCTGCAGATCTGGCACCTGGTCCCAGAGCCTTGAATATGAAGGACAAGGGTGCTCTTGGAGTTTTTATTTGGAAGCAAGACTTGTGGTAGCTCTCCCCAGAAACTCTAGAGACAGCCTAGAAGTTGTTATTGCTGTTGGCAGTTTGGAGGGGCCCTGTCCCATAAGCAATGTCCCCTCCGTGGGGACATCTGCATTTCACTCTGCTTCCAGCCGCTGGCCAGATCAAGGACACTGCCCTGTCCCAAAACACAGGATAGGATTAGCAACTCTGTTATTTTCATTTAGGTTCAGCATCCTGGAATGTCTTCTGAACCCCTCATACAGGGATGTGTGTAAAGCTGATTATTAATCTCAGTACACACAAGTGGCACAATTTACCCTGAATTATTGTGGCAGTGTTTTCAGCACTCAGTGCATTCAATCTTCCTTGTCACACTCTGAAACAGTAGAAAATTGCTGAAAAGAGCAACATTAACGAAAAAAATGATTCAAACATCAACAGCAGTGAAGCCCTGCTGGCAGGAGTGGTAGCTCAAGGTGCTGGAGCTGTCGGCCACCCCTTCTGTCGCTGGGACACCTGCTCTGAAGGTGCCACGATGGCTGAGCAACGCCTGCTGCAACCTGATGGGTGCTGGGTGCTCGAGGCAGGCTTGGTAGTTCCTGCAAACAGTAAATGCCAGTGGCTGTGCGTGGGACATGGGTGGGCTCCGGTCCCCAGCTGCTGCTAAGCTTTGGGACCGAATTTAATAGTGAAGGAAAGTTGAAGGATTACCATGTGGGGTATGTTCTTCTGTGTTGGTGTTTGCAGCTTATAAAGTAGCCCAACTCCTCCTCTGCTGTTGTAGATTGAGTCCCAGCTTCAAAAGACTCTTCGTTTAATCAACGAATTCCTTTATCCCTCTTCTCTTCCTTATTTTTTTAAAACTTTATTATCAGTTTACACGTTTAATTATGTTGTTTTGCATTACTTCTATCAAGCCAGCATTTCTCTCCCTACAGCTAGGACAATCAAGTGATGTATGAAATACATAATGCTCTTTGATTAATATTAAATGTGCAGAACAAATACATTTGGAAGATCTTTATCTTCTGATAGACTCGGCTGTTTGCAGTGCTGAGGCTGGGGCTTGTGACGGCTCCTTGGGGACACGTGGGTGTCCTCTTTGTTTTCCAAGGTTCATTACGACTGAGTAAAACTTAGACCTTTTCTCTGTCTTATTTTTTGTAGCATTTCTAATATTTTCAGTATCTTTTGGCTCTTTAACATCTCTCACACGTTAAGTTTTGTAATTGTTTGTTTTAGTTTACTTTTAAAAGAAGACTAGAATTTATGATTATTAGGGTCCATCCACTATTGCTCTGTTCTTGTGATATAACAGAAAGAACAGGCTCCTTTATGCTTTGGAAGTCAAGGTTTGCTTTATGTGCAGTATAGCGTTATGTGAAATTTTGCTCAAAATAGTAAAGCATCCGTAGCTGCTCTGCTTTATTGTATTTTAGATTAATTTCATATTCTTTGGGGATGACAAATGTGAGGAGGAAAAAGGTATTTTTATGAATGAAAGATGTATTAAGTATATATGAAAAGAAATGTAATACTTGCACAAGGTTCTGCAAAACTCTTACTTTCTGGCCAGAAATAGCTTTCTGCTGCTTATAAATTGCTGTTGAACACAATCAGAGATATTACCACCAGTCATTACATATTTCTGTTACATCTCTTCTGTCTTTCACCACTTTTCTTGTCATTTTGTGTCCAAGCGTTTGCTCAGGGAGATGAAGAAAGTGCCATAGCTGTGAGTAAATATTCCAGACTTTCAGGAAACCCTGAAGAATTGTTGAAGAATGACACTGCAGGGAGATTTGGGAATATAGTGCACTTCTGCCAGCATTGACCAGGGTCAGAGGTTATCAGAGAGGAAAGAAAGGGCACTCGACAGAGATAAGCACTAACGTTTTCGATGCGTTTTGACCTTAGTCTGTGATGTTGGCTATGGTGAATCAATAGCACATCCCTGTGGTGGGACTGACCTTGGACATGGTCACGCAACATTCGGTGCATACCCTCATCTGCGGCAGGCAGGTGAGTCCATCGCTGGCTTAGGCTTTTGTTAAGCTGTGTTAGTAATTAAAAGCAAACAAAATAAGAGACCAAAATCAAATGTGGATTTGTCAGAGGGACTGGGGGAGAGGAAGCCTTCCTGTGCCCTAGGGAAGAGCTGAAGGCAAAGACTGAAAGCTGGTGGTGCTCCCACCCATCATTTCATCTAACGTCTGCTGCTGGACACCAAATTGGCGGGGCTTCCACCAGGGCTTCATAAAATGAGTGGTGTAATCTATTACAGCAAATCTTCTTTTGTCACTGCTTGCCTTTGCAAGTTATTTGTAAATAAAAGAGCTTTCTTCCTACCTATAATAGAATTACACAGATAAATCAGTGCTCAGCTCCTTCCCTTTGCTGTAGCCTCCTGCAATTTTCTCTGTGAAGTTTTCATGTAGGATGGCCTCTCCGGAGGCTTAAAATGAATCACAGAACAAAATGAAACCTGACCTTATGCCGTATGTATTTTTTATGACTAGAGCTTATCTTATCAGGCTCGGTTGCCTACCTTGCACCAGAAAGAAATTTTGGCTGATGTTTCCTAGCAGAAAGAAAGAGATGTTTTTTCTTTAAAGCTTGATAATACCATCAAACTTGCATCTATGTTTCACCCAGGCGTGACCCCACTTAAGAATAAAGTCATTTTCTGAGCTTTGTTTTAAGCGTGGTATAGCAGAAGTCCAATGGCTTGGCAGCAGTTGAGCATAGAGGGAAGGGTGCAGCGACCGGGCTGACGGCACCGTTGTTTCTGCCTGGCTTTGATGGTAATCGGGTCGGGCAGATGTCTCCGACAGCTGCGGCTAATGGGCTGCCACGCTGGGGAGGGACCAGACCTTGGAACTCTTTCTGCTCCGCAGCCAATGTGCGGGTCTGAGTGCATGGGGAAAATAAAACCTGTTCTGCATTTACATTGTTATTAAATTCTGCCCTCGTTACTAAATCAACAATTGTTGGTGCTTTACTCTTGGAAGTTGGCCTTTTTCTCATAGTTTTTTTATTTTATTTTTAATTTTGTTTGTTTGAAATGGCTATTTAAATTATTGATAGGAGCTTAAAACTGAGCTAATTCACTTCAATTTATCCAATAGACAAAACTATTTATAATTAACAGAGAAGCAGAGGTCACTTCGGTGTGTAATAGCTGCCAAGCTAAATGAATAATAATTAGGCAGTTTTTTATGCTAAGCTAAAAATTATGCAAGGACTACCCTCCGAATAGCCTTGAAATGATTAGCAAGAGATTCAGGTGACAAGCTCTGGGGAAGGAGGAAAGAAATCCAGGGGGGTCTCAAAACTGGGCGCTTATTTATCTGGTTGGACTAGCTGTGTCAGCACTGGAAGCAAATGATCTTTTAAAATAAACCTTATCTTTAGATCATAGTGACACTAGAAGCTATTGTAGATACATGATGATACATAATTGAAAAGGACAAAGGGTGAGGGTTTTACTTAAAAAGAATAAGGATTTGAGTGGTGGCTTGCTTCATCTGTCAGGGTCTGCCTGGTCAGTTCCTAGGGCCATTGGTATACTTAGTTCAGGTAGAGACTACTCTTATTAGTTACATAACCTTTATTTTTCCTTTTTAACATTAAGATGGGGAGAAAATGTCCTGAAAATGTCCCTACCACCTTGCTGTAGATTCCTCTGGGGCTTGCATACTGTTTGAGGAAGCAAGGCATGAAGGAACAGCCTTGTTCATACAACGTCTGGGTAAAGTGCTTTTGTTTTCAGAGTATTTTATTACTGTGAAACAATGAATGGTTAAAAAAAGAAATTAATGTAGGCTACAATACAGAATTATTGTACCAAAGCTGAAACAAGGGTAAAAAGTAACAACAATTGCATAATGGAACTATAAAAAAGCTCCTTACCTTTGCTTGCAGGACATAATACCAGTTCACAACACAATATAATTAGATTGCCACATCGCCCCTTGTAAAACTAGAAAGAAAAGAAATGTAGGGATGCATTAAAACTCCTCTCATTTTCTAATGCCTTTGGAGAGCTATTGGCCATAGAGGACTTGCTCTGGCAAAAAGCTCTAGTGAGCTATTAGGTTTTTAACTATTTTATAGTTTTTTTTTATTGTTGCCAGGCCTAGTTTTTCAGTACAATGACTTTGTCCTCTCTCCCTCTTCCAGCCTGTCACACGTTTATCAATCTTACAGATAATATTCACTATAAAGATAAGACCAGGCTCTTATGAAGCGCTGTGTCCTGCTGACATATCCTTCCTTCCCTCTGCTTTTTTCAGTAGGTTTCACATGACTTCTTTTATCTGGTGATCTTCTGATATAAATTCCTTGTGTCAGCCCTAGATCCCAGGACAAAAACCCTGTTGTGCAAGGAAGTGGCCACCACCACATTTGGGCCAGGCTTAAGTGAAACACAGCAAAGGGGAGCAGAAACTCTTTCGGCTCTTTTATGAAACAGTTAACTACAAGCAAAACCCTCACTCTTCTTTCTTGTTATTTAATGTAGTGTTTTGCTCCACATTAGAGCTGTAAGGCTAAAATGCAAATGGTCAAAAAGGAGGGACTGAATGTTGAAAAGCAACTTTATTCTCCCTGTGAAGCTGAAGAATTTTACTTTTAGAAAAAGACAGCTTTTGCCAAGGACAAATGGATGCAAAAATCACTACATTGCCATGGGTTGATTAGAATTGGGCCTTTTCAGAGAAAAACAATATTACTTATTAGTGGACCTGCCAAATTTAGTCCCGACTCAAATTTTTTAAAATCTGTGGAAATGTCAGAGCTGCTATAAGCGTGCACAGCTGACAATGATAAGTTGTGTGTATCTCTAACCAGCAGTTTTAAAATGATGCATAGGGAGAGCAGTTGAAAGAAAACTTGCAAACTGATATGAACAAGAAAAATGTTCCTGCTTAATGCAGTGGAAAAACACAGAGTTGAAACTTCCTTGTGTTTATGGTTATTGTGATGATGGGACACATAGGCTCAGCTGGGAGTTAGGGGTTGATTGTGACTGTCATCATCCATGCCAAGCCTTTTGAGGCTTCCCAGACATCTAGGGAGTGCACTACCAAAAGCACACCCAGAAATAGGTAGGATGCTGAGCTGGTAAGGGAATGTATCTTAATGTGTGCTAGTTCACTTCTTTCACCTATTTCATGTTTAATTGGCTGTGACTGCCCTTCAGAGCAGTGTTCTTGGGTCAATGATGAACAAATTTAGGTTTCTGTAAAAAAAAGAAGGACATGCCTGCTTGGTTCCTTCCCTGTCCATCCATCTGTTGGAAAGCTGGCCCTTGTGGGCAGAGGTCACGTTAGCTTCTGAGTCACTGCATCGTCTTTGGGCACTAGGATTGGACTGCTCTGTCCCTGGGCTTTGCAGAAATGCTTCTGCTGGTCTCAGTCATAAAGTTCACAACATTGTTTTGTCACTAATGGAGACCTTGGCTGGGCATTTCAGTTTAGATCTGTGTGTTGAAGCAAAGAGGAGAGCAAGAGGAGTTTGCTCCTAGCTACCAGGTTGAATTTCCTACCTGAGCTACAAGACTTTCAGCAGGTTAAATATGCTGAGCTGGCAGAATAAGGCTGGACCACACCGTTCCAGAGACGAGACATTTCCAGCTAGCCTAGGCTGGCGTAATCTGTATATTAAATTTAATTCAAGACAAAACATATAGGACAAGACCTCTGTTAGGCTTCTTAAGCTTATACAGATGTTGTGGGTGGATGAGTGCATATGCATGTATATGCCATAGTTTTTATATAGTTATATGTGTAATATATCTATATGTCGTTCAATTATCTCTGCTGTTAAATTTTATTTAACTCAGCGTGTTGACTCGCACTGCCTGCAGTGCAGCAATTGAGCAGCATATTTGTAAGCATATAGAGATAACAAGGAGAAAAATAATTAACAAGAAGTCATGTCAAACCTATTCAGTTTTCATTTATAGCAACAACAAACCTTGTGGGTAGAGGGCTAGTTGCACATAACATTACCGTAAGCAAACATTTACAGGATAAGTACAAAAGGGGCTGGAAAATTGTACTCCAACACTATAACATAGCATACACGTGTAGCCTGCTCTGTACAGGGCAGAGTGGATGAGGGGAGGGCCAAGAGAACAGTTTTTGAGCACAAAAAGCCTGTTATGAGTAAAATCTGAGCAATGTGGCCTTCATGCTGATGGATGGGACTAGAAAGAATCAGGCTGGATAGCTAGGAAAACAAAACAAAACAAAAAAATCCCCAAACCAGAAGAACAAAACCTGCATGTTAGTGGGGTTTGCCCAGGAAGGATGGAAACTGGCAGTGCGGACAGGTAATGTAGATGCTTCATTCTCTTGTATCTATAGGGAAGATGAGAGGGCGCTTGCTCCTGTTTTTCTCCCCTCACCTGTTCCTTTCGTAAGGGCCCAGAGGAACCAAGGAGTGTGACCTGAGAGTGACAGCGCAGTATGCAGGATGTGCGGGACTTCCTCCATACATGCAGGTTGGGTCCAACTGGGCAGCGATGTTTTGAGATGCAACCTACTGACCATGTCAGTGCCTGGGGATGGAGCCAGAATTGTCCATCTCTAATGGCACTCAGTATGAAAGGAAATATCAGAGCAGCTCCTAAATGAGGACCTTACCCTAGTTTGGGGTAATTTTTATCTATGATGACAATTCAGCAGTGTAGGAAATGGTCTACGCAAAGCAACTTTAAGAACAGGTATTAAAATGTTAATTATTGCAGTGTTTCGATGTTGGGTTTCTATGCTAAATCACAAAAGTTTAACCAGAGCATAAAGCCTCATGCAATTGCTGCTGGGTTATCAGCTTCCAGCAACAACCAAAGATGAGGTTTTTTTTTTTCATTTGTATTTGATGTTTCTTGCTAATTTAAATGTCACAGCTCATATCTATGTCTCTGTTACCTCAAGGATAGGCTACTCAAGTGTGAACTATAATAGAGTTGCATCTCAAACACACTTGAAAAGTACTTCAATGTGGAATGACTCTGTTTACATTTAAAATGATATATTATTATTTATATCACAGTAATATCCAGCAGCTCCAGACATCTATTAGGAAGCCTTTATGGTCAGTGCAAAATAGACCATAAAGTGATGTCCCTACCCCTGGTATAAGTAAATTCATTTACAAGTAAATCCAGCCGTGAATATATCAGCATGTCTTCTCAGAAACTAGCTCCATCTGTGTTGCAGCAATGAGGTATTAGTTTCCAGTCAGACAGCTGCCAATGAGCTGAGATTTGCCCACATAAAAGACTTCATCTTCCTTTCTCTGCAGCTAAAATCACTTCAGGTATTCAGGTTGGGGCTACTCAGGTAAATGATAGACAGTGGTTGAAAGAGTATTTGTGGTTTGGCTTTTAAATTGGCCTTGTTTGGTGCACATAACAATTTGATAATATGTAAGTCACCTTGCAAATGTCCCTCGAGACTTCTGGGACACTACTGATGGTGGAGTATTACTGGGATATTCTCTCTCTCTGTTTCCTGGAGTGGAAAGGTTAGAAGACCCCACCACATGGAAACTTTTAGGTCTATTTACCCAGAGATTTTTTTTTTCTACAGATGTATGCAGACTGATTGGCTTTGACAGACAGTACAGCCTTGTCTCATCTCTTGAGTAAGGACCTGTGCTAATAAGCTAATATTCTCAGTTGCACTCATAAATGATGCAGTGATGCTAACAGGCTTTTCAGCTGCTGCCAAAGTTCCCTGACCCATATGCTTAAGTGTCATCACAAATGCTGCAAGAATAGGGAAGCTTTGCTGCTCAAGTGGGAGAGTGGGCATGGCTGTTACTGTGCCATGGTACTTTTCCACTCTTCTGTAAATTTTATGTCAGATGAGCTGTGCTTCGCTTCTGTCCTGTGTCATGGAGGGAAAAGGCAATAGTAGTGTTCATGTCGTGGCTTAGCCCCGGCAGGCAGCTCAGCACCACACAGCCACTTGCTCACTCTCCCCAGGTGGGACAGGGGACAGAATCAGAAAGGTGAAAGTGTGAGAACTGATGGGTTGAGATAAAGACAGTTTATTAGGTAAAGCAAAAGCTGCACACACAAGCAAAGCAGTGGTGTGTGAGATGTAAGCTAGGCTGAGGTCTTAGTGACATGGCTCAAGCTTCAGTCTTGTCTTCTGAGAACAGTATGTAACTCTAAAATATATCATAGGAGATGCGCCAGACAGGCTTCGTTATAGAGAGAAACCAAAATTGCTACCGCTCCTTGTTAAACTTGCTAGGAACTTAGTGGCATGGGTCAAGCTGGTTACTGGAGCAGCTGGGGGCCCGTGTGTTTTGTAGAGTTAAGGCTTCCCAGAAAAGTTGTTTTAAAATTGTCAGCATTTCAGGAAAGCTGTGTTGTCTGCTGTGCAAGCTGGGCTCTTGCTCCTGCTTTGTATCACATACCATTGTTGTTCGTTTCTGTAAAGAGAGTTAATTAAAAACAATATTTGAACTAGGTTTATTTAACATGCATCTGGTCAATGTGCAAAGGTGTATTTTTTCCTCAAATTCCTTGTTTCTTTCCTTTCCTTGATACAAAGACATTTCCTTTGCGGTCTCAGCAACAGCAAGGCTGCCCTAAAGTCAAGCCTTTGTGAGCAGCCCAGATGTTCCTCCTGCCCCAAGTCAAGGCTTGGGCAGCTTCCCACGCGGTTGGTAGGAGACAGCTATGCAAAAGAGGAGAGCAAGACTTTGCATCCACTAACTGTACTAGTAATTTGGGGAGAGTGATGTCCTTGTGTATATTCAACTTGCATATCTAATGATGGACGCTTACACCCACACAAACTCACATAATCATGTGAAGATGAGCACAAAATCTGCCTTTCCTCACTTCTTGCTGCCAAAATGCACCCCCCCCAGACTTCTTTTTCTACCCTGGAAATATCCTTACCTGCTAACCTGGAGCCTTCTGTTTCATGTGTTCCTCTATTGACAGAAAGATATATTTTCAGGCTAAATTGTTGCTTTGCTACACTGCTCCAAGAGCAGATCAAGGCACGGTTTGTTCCTCTGTTCCCTTTCTGCCGCTTGAGTGAATGCCTGTGTTTAAAAGCATTTGCCTGAATTGAACCCAGTAAATTCACTCACAATATTTAAGAAAAGCTGTCAGCAGTGCTGTGTTCCTTCTATTTAATCTGGTAAGTATCATATATGTTCTGAAGCCCAGAACTCAATGTGAGTTGTCTTTGTGTGCCTGTAAGCATGCATCTGGCTATTTCTCTTTTCTCTTGTTGTAACTACTGTACAATAGCATTGCCTGGACATTAATGTGATCAAGTCAGCAAACAAAATCCCTTTGTCCCATTATACTCATCAAAGTTGGGGTTTGTTACCAGGTCTCTGAGTGCCTGCTTTCTGCTTGGCACTGGGTTGTGCGCAAGGCAGAGGGATGAGCTGCTGGAAGACAGAGCCAGCGGTGGCTGATGGTGATAGGCCCCAGGGCTTCCTCTGTGGGCTGCAGTGCTCCTTGATGGCTCCAGTTCCAACATGCTGTCCCGTAAATGTGGGTGGACAGAAGTCAAAGCTATGAGTGGCAAGTAGATCCATCACCATTTGGAGCTGAAGCAATAGGTGTCACACTGGAAAACCTTTAAAATCCCCCTACCTTCCAAACTTTTCATGTACCAAATTATATTTCAGTCTAGATTTTCAAGGTTTTACGTTGGTGCCATATGAATCCTCCAAAAGCACATAAGCAGGTTGGTTAGGATTTTAGCTCCTATTGATTTTAATGAGACTTAAGCACCTAATCAGTTTATGTATGTGGGTTTTTTGAAAATGCCTCTTTGCATCGTTAAGCACCTTAATGTCACTGGAAGTAGTCTGGCCCTTTGGACAGCAAATATTATTCAGATGTATAGTCTATATCAACAAATGGTTGTGGTTATTGACACAGTGAAAAATCCATCTTCACAGGCATTTCTTAAAAATCTTGGAAATGGGAATCTGGCTGTTAATAATGATTGTTATTAGGAATGGTGTCGTGATGGGGGGAGAGTTAACTTTGCAGATAATGTCAGAAGATTGTACAGTGGTAATAGAGAGGGGAGTTTATTCCTTGATGTAATAGCTCATGGATTTCTCATCAAACATTTCTTGAACCCATAGGAAGAGGTGATTTCCTACAGCTGCCTTTGTAGATTTCTCCGATAAAATAAGCTTTATCCAAGTGACATGAATAACACCTTTTGAATTAAATGAAATAATAAACAAGATGAAATCTCTTGCTAGTATTTTATTTGAGAAATACAAGCTTGAGAAGGCAATCTGACAGTGAGAATCTTGTGAGAGGGGCTTGGAGCATCTCTGTGACAGCGGTATAAAACCTGCCTGCCCCTGACATCCCTCCCTCGCAGAAAAACAATTGTATGTAGGGGCTCCAGACATGCTTACCTTTTCTGGGGATATGTAGAAAACTTGAAAGGAATGGAAAAATGGGATTGATTATTGGCTCAGAGACGTGTAGCGTAGTTTGGCGCTATAATGCGGAAACTCATCAGCTAGAAATGTCTAACGAGGAGAAAAACTCTGGTGTGGTGTTTGATCACAGTGTGATAATGAACCACTGAAGTAGTATGGTTGTGTAAAAACCAAATGTACTGTAAGATTTGCTCCATTTATTACAGGAGCATTAATGTCTTCGTTGAAATTATCAGTAAGAGCAATGAATACAGCAATGATCCCTTATAGTCAAAATAGATGGATTCAAGCTGGAAAAAATGCAGACCAAAGTTTAGAATCTGATAATTACGTGGGAGAAAGTATCATACAGGAAGAAACTAAAAAACAAACAACCCATAGCTTGTTTGGCCTAGCAAAATGAAGTTTTTGAAGGGTAAGGTTTCTGTACATAGCATATCAGAGAGGTAAACACTAAGACTAAACACTATAAGGGAAGAACTTTTTAACCTAAAAATTGATGCTGTGGTGAGAGTAAAAAAGTATAGATGAGCCTTAAATTGACAGGAGCTAGGAGCAGCATGGTTCTGGGAAGCCCTTGCAAGGAGCTGGGAAAGTAAAAGAGAAAAGGCATTTAAGATGATGTTTGACCCACACATGTGATATATGTCTCTCAGGGGACAAAGTGACGCAGGAGATTCTTTCCAATCTCACATTTCTGTGATTAAAGCTACATTTTTTTCTCTTACACCTGATCAAGTAATAAGTACCTTCACTTACTAATTGGGTGACTTTGTCGTTGCTTGCAATATAATTCAATTCAGATATCTGTTCAATAGTCATGAAAATATTCATGAATCCTGATTGTTTTGTGAATTTCAGTACCATAATCAGTCAAATGAGATGTGTCACACCTTGGTGACTAGACAGTAAAACACTAGTTCTTTGCTCCATATAAAGTGACAGCGATTTTAATTGCATGCTTGAAAGGTCTGGGGCTGTTTCTGAATGAATGAATGAATCTATTAGCGCCATTGTCTTTGCCTATAAATGCTCTCACATAATGATGAGGTAAAGTTATTACATTCACTTGTATGGAGAACTCCCACTCCCGTGTTGTTTAAATTGTTTTTAGTCAATGGTCAACACTGCGTTTAAATTGTGATCTCAGAAAGCTAAGTGGAAAACTAATGTAGAGCACCACTGACCCTTTTAAAATGTAAATGTTTTTCAAATTATTAGAGGAAGTATACCTTCACCTTACTCATACCTCGCTCGCTGGCTTTGGGGAATGGATCTTGTATGAGCTTAATGTGAAACCTTACTTATGCTGGTAGATTTATTATGCTAGTGGGGTTGGTCAGTTTAAGGGATCAAAGCCAATTTTTTTTTCCTCAAAAATAAGGGCTATATTTTATTTCGCCATATCTAGTGTGATATCTTTGCAAAGGGCAATGCTTAATGCCCAAAATACTAGTAGAGAAAACCACTGGGAAAAGTTTTGTATCAAAAACAGTATTGTATATTTTATTCCTGACAAAATGTTACGATGCCTGCTGGCTGCATTGTTCCAAATCTTGCTTTAGCATCCAAAGTCTTTTAAGATGTTCCTCTGCAGGTACAAAACCCTGTGATATGTGGAAATCCTAATCACTGCTGTAGGATTTTCTGGGCATGCTGGAGAGCTTTCCCGAAATAGCTGGAATAAACAAGAGTTTATTTTTGCTGCTAAAAAGAGGATACATTTTTCATCTTACAAATGAATGTTTAATGTACAGTAATATGTATGAATGAGGCCAACACAGAAATCACCCTGAAGGCTGGATGCATTAATTGCTGTGCCTGTACTATGGCAAGATTATTTGTGGTAAAACTGGACTGTTTTGCTTTTGCTGGAGTCTGTGTACTGGGTATTTTTAGGCTAAAAGATGCGTCCTTTTTGTTCAGAAATGACGAGCCCCTGCAGTAGCCACAGTTGATGGCAACAAAAGACTGCTCTGGGCACTGTTAGTATTTATATCAGTTCTGTAAACAGTCTCTTGCTGGGACAATTGGGAAACAGTGGTGTTTTTATTGCTACAAAATATCATGCTCATAATCATGCTTACTAGCAGAGTTATTTAGCCAGGAGTTAAGTGTCCCAGTAAGAGTGATAGGTCTGCAAACTGGATGAAATTACCCCAAATCATGGGCTGACCAAGAGCGAGAGCCTTGGGTGATGAAGAAATGGGCAAAATAAATTCAGCAAAGGTCGATCCCCACCATCCTGTGTCAGGGCTGGATTCCTGCTGCTGAATCTGAATGTTTCCCTCCCCTTTGTGCCAGACTCCATAAAACACATAAAAACACCTCTAAATGCTAGCACAAAACTCAGCACATGACTACAGTAGACATAGGTAGCATGGAGGGAATGGTAAAGAGAAATCCTATAAGGAAATCTAATTATTTGCATGTAGAACCCTATAGCTCAGAATAATTTGGGGGCTTGGGGGGAGAAGATTTCAATTTAATCATGTTGTTCTGTCTTAGGTCAGGAGGACAGAGAAAAACAATGAGTCCTTGGCCTCTTTGAGTGCTTGTCTGTGTCTTTAGGAGCCTAAACAATGTAGATACTAGGTTTTGCTCCCACTCCTGCAGACTTGTGGTTTTTTACTCTCATTTCTTCTTTAATGCTTGTATATCCTGAGCAATAGCAAGCCTGAAGTTACATCTTTCATGTCTAGCTGCACAAACCCAATAAAACTAAATGACTGAAATACAGCATTATGGAACAAAAGCTTCCTCCTCCCTCATTTTCTCCCTACATGACACAAGCTAATGACTTGTCCTCAGAATTATTATACAGGAGGATATAAACTCTGAAGGAAATCCTGAGCACCATGTCTTTCCTCTGTAACACAGGGAAGTGATATCTCTATGGCACAAAATCTGTGCATCTGGGTGCCAAGTCAGATTCCAAATGTGTAATGATGTCTTAGTGTAATAGAATAAATTAATTCTCACTGAAGAAAGCAGCATGCTATTTGTTAAGGATGTCAATAAATTTCCGCCTATGTTTTCTTTTGTGAGCAAAAAGCTGACAACAAGAGAACTAACAAATGGTTCCTTTCCCTCAATGCCTCAAACATTGCTATAATGATGGAAAAACAATGGCAGCTTCTATAACCATCATGAAACTAAGAATTTACTGTCATGTTTCTCATGGGATCTAATTTAAAACAGTGTTCTAAGAGAAACTCAGGTCAAGAGTAAAGGAGAAAAAGTTGACGGAGATCTGGTTTGACAGCTGGAATATCACAGAGCATACCCGGTTAAACTCTAAAGGGCTTTATGGATAAGGACTTCTTACAGGGAATGTGCTCAAACCCCAACTAACTGGAAATAAGCAGCAAAGCTTTTGTTTCTTTGTATATAATTTCCTTTATGTATGCATGCTGTTAAGTGCAGACACAATTTTGCCAGAAATGTTTTTCTTATCTGCTGTCTTATCGCAGCAGGCCTGGGCCGTGAGTCTTCCCTTTCTCTAGGAAGAGTCCTGTTTGGCACTGGGGCCAGCAAGCAGATGTGGTAAAAGCTCTTTGAAGAGAATGTGTTCTGAAGGCAGAGCATATCCCAGTCTGCTGATGTCCATCTTTCACAAAGATTTCTTACCTCTTGCTAGTCCGTAGCTCTTGAAGCATACGTGAGTTAAGAAGTGGTCTTTCTGACCTGTGAAGAAGCCACTTTGGTTACTCAGCAGTGCATGTGTATTCCGTTGTCTGGACTTCAGCACCTCTTGACTGAAGTCCAAGAAAATGAAGTAAATGCATAAATTAATCAAAATTTTATATCTTTGCTTTAGGTCTCTCTCTGTGCACTGTGTAAAATTCTTTCCACACTTACTATAGGACTAAATTTGGCAAAAATATTTGTTAGAAATGCAACAGCTAAATATTTTTTTCTAAAGTCTCTAAAAGAAGGGGAAAAGAACATACCCTTTAGTTTTAGTCAGTGTTCCTAACTTCAGAGAAGCAAAATGATATTCTGAAGCTCTCAATTCCTTGCAATTTGTTTTAAACTTTTGCAAAGGTCGTGTAAGTGAAGGGGTGGGGGGTATCTGGAAAGAAATGTCTATTTTACAAGAAAAGCAGGAACCTACAGTTAAGACTCTTTTTGTGGATTTTGCTAACAGAAGGGGGTTTCTAATAGCCTTTATATTCTGGATTTTTTTATTGCTTGAGGTAGTAGGACACTTCAGCAATATTAAAAAAAAAAAAAAGTGCTCCCCAGGGTCTTTGAATTAAATGCTCCCTTAGCCTTTAAAGGTTCAAGACTTTGAAACAATGGATGGTGAGGCCTCCTGTATTTGAGGGCTTTTCTGTTTGAACCATCACTTTTGTTTTACCATCCGAAACATCCTCTGGGATTCTGGAAATGTTTTTACAAAGCATGAGTCCAAAAGTCACCCATTTATGGCCAATTCCTCTCCAGAGAGAGGGGAATAAGTGAAACTGAAGTAATTCACCTCAGATAAAGACAAAAATAGACACTAATATTATCAAGCTTTAATAGTTTATTAAATGTTGCCAGGTTGGTGATGGGGAGAGCAGGGGATGAGAAGGAGAATGGGGAGAGGCAGGACCTCATCCTGGGGTGATCTCCCTGCCCATGGCAGGGGGGTTGGAAATTAGATGATCTTTAAGGTCCCTTCCAACCCGAACCATTCCATGATTCTATGATTTTGTTTATTGATATTGCTCATTTTAAGGGCAGACAGTATCAGGATGAGCCCTCTTTTTCCTACTGTCACCAGAGGGCCTGGCCCAAGATGATATTAAATACCATGAACATTAGAGATGTTGCTATTGTTTTACTCAGGAGCTGACTGGTTGTAATTGACCCAAATCCAGAACAAAACCTCAGACAAAGCTGATGGGGATCACCTGTTCTTTATGACATAAAACCCTGATAAGCCCTTAAAAGCATTAAGGTAAAAACCAAACAATGTCATGAAAAAAAGTCAGGACAGACATATAAAATAACTTGTAAAATTATAAATTTATAAATAAAAAAAAATAATAATTCTTTTGTAGGAGAGGCTGTATTATATTGGTTTAGAAACTAGATGGATCTACTAGGCTTACTAAATGTGGTGCCAGATCTCATCTTTTCCATGAATAAAATGTTATTCAGAAATATTTTTGCTTTCTCCAGTGTGCCATATTTGCTTAGAAATATCAGAAGTCTTCATGTGTTATAATCGACAAATTCAGGAACAAGTGTATGCTACTGAATTTCCCCACACCCTGGCCATATTGTGTTTTCTCTAAACAAACCCATGCTCAAGAGCTGCCACAAGTTGGTAAAGCTGAAAGTAAAATTTGGCTTTCTATTCTCGTAATTTAAATGGAGGAACAAGGGCTGCTATGCATGACCCAAATTTTCTTTTGCTGAAATGGGACAACGGGAGCTAGGTCTTCTTTATGAAGAAAATAGCTCAAGAAGGGCCAGAGAGAAGGGCTTTCTGCCATTAACGAAGCCAGGCTTCATCACAGCTCTTTGGTTCTTTGCTTTCCATTCAGGCAAAGGACGTGTGCTTTGGCATGCACAGTTTAAAAATAGTTCATTTGATCTGCATTGGGGGAGGGACGTCCTAACCTGAGACATGCGGTACCCCTGAACGTGTCTGCTCCTGGAGAGAGCCTTTTCTCAGGTCACTGTGCATCCTTTGCATTGACCTCCTCTGTATGCTCTGGTCTTACATCTCGTATATAAAGTGCATTTTTCACATAAAGAAACCCATGTTGTAACATAAAAGTATATATTTCAGAAAAGACATTTTTGGCAACCTGACAAAGGTCATCTACACATGCCAGCTACTCTTTTAAAACCTCAAGTTCTTCAATACTATAATGATGCTGCAATGTATGTTCATGCTTTAGAGACTTGTTTACTGGGTCTTTTAGTTTGGTTGCTACAGAGTGAAAAAGATTGTCTTCAGGTTGGTTTAAAGTCTAGGATAAAGTCTCAGACATACAAGTTTGTTTGGAGTGATTTACTTGACACAAGTAGGATGTACTTCTACCAAGCAGTAGCTCTACCTCAGGATCTGGCACTTCGCGGGAGGTTTTTGTGTGTTACAGCAACGGAATAAGTTGTGAACTGCTTAAATTAAAAAAAAAAAGAAAAAAGTTTCTAAAGAGGGATATAATCCACAGCTATTATCCAAAGCTTATTATATGATGATGAAAATAATTCCAGTCTGTGTTATAACTGCAGTGTAAAAAAAACCTCGCATTTGAAATGGACACTCAGCTTTGTGGTTGTGAATTGAGGCTGCTGTTGGGAGACTTCACAGCAAGCAGCTGACCTTGTGCCTTGCTTCCACGTAGAGCTACAGCTGGATTGAATGCATCCCAGGTAGTACTGCAATTTTAATGTGCCAATCACATTATGAAAAACTAAAAGAAAATGTTACCAACTAATAAGACCTAATTTAATCATCCTTAAGTGGCAGAGAAGAATAAGTATTGTAGACTAACGTGGTCAGTGGCCTTCAGAGGAGAGTTGTTTTTAAGTAAAGGCAACAGAACTTGAATAAGAACATAATTGGATTTATGGGCTTTGTTGTGTAGATTTGATAATGCTTTTTGATGAAATGGCTGATGTATAAACAGTAAGTCCCACAAGGAGTCAGGCATAGAAAGGACTTGTAAAGAAGGTGCACAGCAATGTACAGCACCATACAGCTTCTTTATAGAAGTTATAGTGGTCTGACCTTATGGCTGGAGGTCTCTTCCTGAGAAGAACCTGCATCATTATTCCAAATTTTATAGTGGTTTGTATACACTGATCAGCTAAGTGTAAACTTAGCCTGAAAGTTAGAAATACGCAGCTGTGCTGAAGGAGCTGTTAGCTCTGGTAGGGCTCGTTGACCTGGTCCTTCAGCAGGTCTTGCCACCTGCCGGGTGGCATATTGGCACTGGCACCTTAACAAACCAGAGCTCCTTGCCCTCTCCATGGTGAGCCTGCCATCGTACCTTACTCACTTCACTGCTGAACAGCTCTTCCCCCAAAAGTTCTTTGCAAATTAACTTAATTAGCAAATGACCTACCATTCAGTACAATGTTATTTTCTGTCCAAAGAATTTCACTGACAGGTCTCAGGGTACCGGAACATTTTTATCTACAAATCAATAGCAAAGCTCCCAACACTTGTACTATCAGACAATCAAAGCGCTGATAGCGTAGCAATCAGTCACAGCCACAGAGAGCACAATGCCGCTCCTAATGACATGAGTGTTATCTGAGATTTGCAGGACCTGATCAATTGAACGAGACACTAGCTGACAATCAATAGCTTTCTATCATTATAGCAACCCCATTCATATTGTTGGAGTAAGAAGTTTGTCAGCATTTTCATTTCATGCATTTTTCTGTGTTTTTTTTTGTCCACTCAGGTGGCTGAGCTTAAACCTGATTTACCAGATGTGTGCTTGGAAACAATCATTGCTCACATCCCAAATAGCTGAATGATTTTTTAATTAAATTTTATTGAGTTTTTTTTTTTTTTGGCATATCCAGAAAGGGAAGACTAATGAGCAATTGCTTTGGACAACCCTTTCTAGGGGAGAGTTGTAGAGGGGATAATGCTGCTCAAGGGCTACGACTGCTGCTGTTGGTATCAGTGCCTGCAGGACTGGCATGGGGTCCTGGTGGTCCATGCTTCACAATATTGTGACCATCTCAGTTGCTACTCCATCTGTCTCTCAGCTGCATTGGTGTGCTTACATCAGTATTGGAGTACAGAACTAAAACCCTTGAATTTTGGCATTTATTTTATGAATAATCCTGTACAAGTAGAGCATGACATGAAAGTCTTCTGAGCCAGTATTTTTCAAAAATAGAAGCCAAAATCAGTCTCCTAAATCTGTGCCCAGGCTCTTAAATAGAAGACCTGATTTTCTCAAGTGCTAAGCCCCTGCTAGCTCCTATTAATTGGATACTCGTCACTCTTCAAATCTACTTACTTATTTATGAGCAATTACAGATTTAAGAGCTTAAGTTCAGGTTTCTATTTCCGATACCCCAGTTTTTGTTAGGCCTGTGTTTTTAAATTTGATATTCCAGTCATGCTGAGAGTCTGTTTGAGAGATTCTCAGACCACCACCTCTACCCCACCCCGCTAAAGGCCTCTGCCCTTCCTCAGTGATGCTGCGCTGAGCAAGGCACCGTTGCTTCCTCCCCTGCCCAAAACAGTGTGAGCCTTGCCTTGGCTTCCCCAAATGGCCATGTTTTTTTGTATCACCTTTAGCATCGGCTGGAAGGAGAATTTGGTGGTGACAAACAATAGCTCTTCCAGGACTAGCTTCTCCATTAAATGTAGGGTAAGATGATCGGGTTCAATAAGGAGGAGGTAGAACACCCCCATGCCATGGAGCTACTTTGTGCCATTGCTTGCTGGTGGTTCTTTAGCTGAGGTATTTCAACACAACGGTTGTCCAAAAGCAACCCAAACCCTCCATTTGGGAGGAGTGGCTGGGACTTGCTGGATGGCAGAAGCAATATGCTTCTAGCAGGAAGGAGGCCCAGGAGGGTGATTCTGGGGCTAGGTGGTGCCTGCAGGGCAGGATGGGACCAATAAGTTACCTGCAGCTCCAAAGTGGCTTTCTTTGCTTGGCACACAAACCATCACCTCTGTTTGATGGGAGCTAAAGTTCATGGTCTGGTTATAAGACCAATGGAAAAAATGGTTCTCATTACATGGGGTCATACACTTGTCCTTGCCCATTAAAAAAAAATAAAGGAGGTTTAGGATCAGATTCCCACCTTTGGCTGGAAGTTAAAATGCTGGCCATGTGGAAAGCTCTGTGCCCTGCTTTCATTCATTATTTTGCTGTGTAAATAATTCAGTTTAATATTTCCTTGTGATCTCTGGCCTTGCTGCAGTTTGCTCATCCCCATAGCCACCGATTTAATCACACATTACAGCTGGATGTGTGTTGCTGGCTCTATAGTGTTTTCGGGCTTCCATACAGGAGCATATCTCTTTATAAATTCTTTATCATATTTGTAGAGAAATATACTATCTCATTTGAATGTAATTAACTTTGTCACTACACAATTAGTTTATAGGATTTATTAATGCAACTATTAAAGCCAGCTAACAAGCTGTGGGAATCCCTATGTGGATTTTAAACCACAATACAGACAGGCATAATAATAAAAGGAAAACTTTTTAATATTCTCCTGTGGGTGAAATCCTGGCTCCCCTATGTGTTTTACACTGTTTTGAAATTAAAGTGTCTGCCAGCAACTCAAATGCTGAGGTCCTCACTCAGATTTTACTTGGTTTAGGTAAATTCCCACTGTCTTATGTTTTTTGTGCATGTTTGTTTGTTTGTTTGTTTTGTATTTATAAATAAGGGTGGAATTTGACACAAGTGTTTGTGATAGAACTTTCCCCATGTTTAACCTGCCATGATTATGGGAATTATACTGCACAGAAAGGTGATTGTGGAGCTCTGTTTTTCTGGGTTTGGCCCTGGCTGTTGCTTTAGCAGGAGCCAGTATACCCTGAGAGGAAAATTAGGGCAGCACTGGGTTGATGAGAACAGACTTGGAGTACGGAAATATTTCTGATTTCAGTGTTATGATTGAAAGAATTGTTCTAATTCTATATTTACTTGTGTATAGCAGAGTTTATATATACAATAGATTAAAAAAAAAGTAGTAAGAAACCCCCTAAGCCAAAGCTTATACTTGCCACATTTGTCACTTAGGAGGAAATTAGGAAATGTTAGCCTTTTCATCTTCAGGACTCCTACTTGAGGTAAAACAGCAAAGATCAGATTTTCATTGCAAGGTTATTAGATTTAGCTTTATGTGGATTCAGTTTACAAGAATTAAAGGAAATCTTAACCGTGCACTTTGCCTTGCCCCTGTGGCTCCTGCGGCAGAGGAAGACATGATCTTTTCCCCAGAACAAACAATTATCACCTTAAACAGCACGTAAAGTGATGCAGTCACAGCTAAGTGCCAGTAAAGGCCATAAATGCTACAGGGGCAGACCCAGCAAACAGGCAGCCATGTGCAAGGGGACAATGCCCACCGCCGCAGTGAGCACCAGCCCCCGTAGCCATGGTCCCCCCGGCTGGACAGGGATGTATCTTTGGTAATTAAATTGTAGGGTGCATAATGCCTTGGGCAACAACAATGCCTTGGCAAGCCGTGGCGTCTTTGTCTGTGCCTCAGTTTGTCTATAAATTAGATGTAACATGACTTTAAATTAGAAGGTTGAAGTGATGCTCATATCTTCCTGTGAAATCTTTAGATGAGGTATGAAAGCAAAAAGTACGGTGGCTGTTCTTTATTGCAAAACTGGGAGAGAAGTGATGGATATATCTTCTTCTTAAAAAAAAAAATCGGAGATTTCTTGCTGGCCACAAAAAAGTGCTTATTGCGTGAGTCCAGCTGGTTCACACCCTCTGTTTCATACCGATTGGGCTGGTTTCTTGTATGGGACTTGCTCTGCTCTTGAACTTCAGTGAGAGATCATCGTGCCCCAAAGCCGTCTTCATCCCTGGAGCCCATGGACATCTCCTGTTTTTCCCCAAGGGCAGAGGGTATCTGTGGGGTTATTGGGTTAATGGAACTGGGTGCCTTCTTCCAGGTCAGGAGCTGTGATTTCCCTGATTTAGACATGTGTTTGCTCTCCTTCAGAGCCTGTTATGCAGATTTGTCATGTGAGAACGCGTGCTTCCAGCTGCGTTGGAGGTGCTTGGCCGTATGTCATGAGATGAAATTTCTCACTTTACTCTAGGTGAAACATCAAATTGATTTAAATTTTCTGTTGAGAGATGGAAGTTATTTTCAGGGTAATATTTCCTGTTTTCTCTTTACTGGATTGTTAATTTCCCAAAGAGATATTGGAGAAGCTGTTACTGGAAAAATAAGTGCAATCTCTGAATGGAAAAATAGAGGATTTATGTTTACATAAATAAACATAGAGGGTAAGTAGGCCATTATTTAGAAATTTCAGGTTTTGAATCAACATACATTGAAGAAATGACTGGAGTATAAGCATTAAAAATAAATAATAATAATTCAAATTTCATAAGCCCAGGTCATTCTGTGCAGTTTAGAGATTCAAGTTCTGGATATAGCAGCTGAAATTCTGGATCTGCTGAAGCTAATGGGAGCTTTGCCATTACCTTCAGCGTGGCCAGCATTTCACCCCGAGGGAAGCTGTTGCTAGAGCGCGGGATGATTTTCCATGACAAATTCAGATTTTCTTCCCATTAGAGTAATAAATGGGAATTTCAGATATTTGTACATGTGAAACATAGTAAGAACAGGTTCTCTTCTCCCTGTCCTGCCAAATGGAAGGGAAGCATCAGCTGTATGAGGGGCAGACAGAAAGATTACACAGTAAATTCTTCGCAGAGCTTGGAAATATTTATATAAAACATCTGAAATAAACATGGCACATGAGAGTCCGACTCTGAATGGATAATATAATTTAAATATTTACTGTTATGTTATATTTTTCTGAGGTTTGTCCAACTTTCAGGTTTGATTCAAAAACAGCTGCCATTGAAAGGGAGTTACACTGCTTCTTTCTTTTTGCCTACATTAAATAATTATATTTATCTTTGATGGAGAATTGCTTTTTATATCAGTCATTGCTCCTTGAAAAAATATTTTCCTTGAAAGTGAATTAAGCTTAATTAAATAGACTGACTTATTTCTGAAAGAAATTGTCCATCTAGAGTTGTAATGCTGTTTAACTTACAAGTTCTTTTAGTTAACTCAGAGGATCTGCCTTGAGAAGCTGCTTCTGGTTTGAAAGATTTTGAAGGGACAAGTTGTACAAATGAATTGCCATGGAAGGTGCTTTTTTGCTGCCTATCATTTTGAAAGGGCATAAAAAGGGTTTTGGAGGATATAACAGGTTTCACCCCAATGCGGTCTGCCCAGGACAAGGCAGGCATGTTTGCTGCTTGCTTCTGAGCTGTGGCCTCCTAGCTCCAGTGAAGTTTGTGACGGCTGTGACCCCCAGGACATCTGCATGTGGTTCAGTGAAGGACATAAACCCAGAGACTCTCAGAGGTGCTGGGAACAACTTGTTCTCGGCCAAGCTCTCTGGGTGTGAAATTAATTGCTGCAGTAATTTAGATGGCGACAAACCCTGTTAGGACATGCCCATCTGTGAGGTGAGGAGACTCTTCCACAAGTAAAAAGGTGTAAAGAAAGAAGGCAAATACCAGGAGAGTTTTGTGACCTCTGGAGAGAGGAGCGTTATTGAAGTGGGCTTTGTGCTGTGGATCTGGCTTTCTGGGGGCGTCAAGGGGCTGATGGACACTCAAAGGATGGGTGGGCTGATCTGCATCTTATCTCAGTGATTATTGAGCAGTAAGAACAAGAGACTTGCCTGAAATGTAAGTCAAGACACGAAATAGTATTTTTGTTTGTGCAGTCCACAAGCACAAAGCTAAACAGCAGTGACACTTCCGCTCACTTCAAACCCCATGCTTTTTGTGGTTTACTATTCTAGTGACATTTCTTGGAGGATCTGATGAATATTGCAGTCTTCCTTCTTGTTTCGTGGGTGATTTTGGTAGGATCCGTAATTTTGGAAAGAAGCAGCTCCTTGGAAGGCAGGAGCGCAGCAATGCCCTGGTGGCACCTGGAAGACCCTCCTGCCTGCGCAGCCAGCACGCCCTCCTCGACCTCCCGCTCGCAGCTGCTTCCTTCCCCTTTCTGTGCCTGTTTGCCTCTACCTGCCCTGTGCAGTGCTAAAACTGCCAGTAACAAAAGCAAACCTCTAAAGAAAGCAGCTGCTTCTCTGGACAGATCTGTCATCACACCCCTTACACCATATTTCCACCTGGATTATGCTGGCATGCTCAATCTATCATTATTTTGTTTACTTGGCAAACATTGAGCTGTCTTTGGCATGTATTGTCTTGAGTCTTAAGTGATCCTATCCAATTTTAACTGATCTGTGTCTATTATGGTTTTGGCAGCATCTCTCTGCATTGTCTATGGTGATTCTGTTAGCCCTCTCTAAAAGCGGCTCTCTTCTCTCTTAATTTCCTGAGTCAAATATCAGCACAAAATCACAGAGCTGTATGAAGTTAAAAGCCAAAACCACAGTATTTTTTTTTCACATCAAACGATATTAGGAGAGATTTGTGTTGTATTTGCACTGACATTTACCTATACGCTTCTGCATCAATGAGCTGTGCTAGTTTGCGCTTTTTTTCTGTATTGAAACAAAAACTGCTGCAGGCACTAATGCATTAAAAAAACACCCTTTGCCTTAAATTCTTTCCTGTCTATCTTACTTCTTTTTCAAACCAAAAAATTCCAAAGTAAACTCAAAATTCTGTTTTGCAAATTGCATCTAATACATCCAAATCCAATTTAATATGCACAAGTGAGCAGTTTTGTACATGCACAAAGAAGCTGAGTTGAAGTCACTTTGGAAAAAGTCATGCCCCAAGACTGAAGGTTTAAAGGTTAGATTTTCATGTTTTTTCCTTGGCTACATCTTCAGGAATTGAGACTCTATTTAAACATATAAACCATCATGTTTTGCAGGCTACCTACATTTGTAGCCATGTGCTCAGATGGAGATTTTCCAGGCACACACAAACAACGTTTCAAACTGGCCCCAGCAGGGAATATTGCTGACAGCCAGGCTCTGTCCATGGTAGAAGATAATTTCCAATTTTAATATTTAAAGTTTGTACCTCTTCAGACAGTACCTTATTCCATGCATCTGTTGCTCAGAAAGCAGGGTAGCTGCTGTACAGGTGGATAGTGTGGCACGAGCTTGCACTGACATCTAGGTAAGACAGGCAACACCTGGGAGAAGAAAATGGTTTTGACTGTATTTTACAGAGGAAAAGCTGATGCACAGAGCAAATCAACGCCTTCCCTGAAAATACAGAAAATACTGCAGTACAGCAGCAATTGGACCTTGATCATTTAAAAGCAATACATAAATCTTAACAGCATGCCTGTATTTCCTCTTGCTTCTCTTGGGGTGCCAGAGTTGCTTTCTATAGTTTCACTGCTGACATCGTGAAGTCATCGCAATGTCCTCAGTCTGGTACTGTGCAGTTTAACTTTTCTCGCTGGTTTTACACTGAGCATCTTGCACAGAGGTCCCTGAGCAGCTGGGCTTCCAGCTGTAAGGCTTCCACCTTGCTCCCTCTCTCCTGCGCTTGCTGCTGAACCTGAATTGTTTTTATGATGAGACAACAACAGCCAGGTCTGTTTACAGCTAATTTGTTCTGACTACCAAGACCAAACCTAACCCTTTGGTTTATGTTTCCCTCACTGGAAATGTCCCTTGGTACCTTTTAAAATGTGCAATGATGTTTGGTTTCCTTGTAGCTAGCTTTTTTACTTAGAGCACCATTGTAGGTTTCCTTTTCAACAAGATATTTAGCATGTAACTCCCCTTTGTGTGTCCTTGTGTTGAAAATCTCCTCAGCTAGTCATTAGATTAGGGAATATAGACTCATCTTCCTTCTAATCTTCCTCCTCTGTTTGAACTTTTTCTTTGCCCACATATTTAATAGTTTTCTGGTCTTTTAATTCTAAGAGTAAGAGCAGACTCCTGGATATTCTTTATTTGTCTTTTATTCATGCAGTCCTGTTTTAATCAAGAATCTTATTTTATATTCTGAATGTAAGGGAAATCTAATAGTTCTTGAAAATTAAAACATGAAATTGAAATTAAAATCAAATTTCAGCCCTTAATTAATCTGATAAATGGAAACAACCAAGTCGATGAAGGGGAGCTGGCCTGTTGCATGGGATCTCGTTGCCCAGCCACTGTGCTCCTGCACCCTGGTGCCCGTGGGTTGGCTGGGGGGATGCTGTGCTCAGCGCTGTTGGCGCTGTGAGGTGAAGCATCACTGCGCCGGTACAAATGGGAGCTGCTGTTTGTTAGACTTTGAGTTTTAAAATCTGTTTAATTCCCTTTGTCTCTCCTCCTGCATGAGTACAGCCGCCAGTGCTGCCACTTGCCAGGTGGTGAGCGGCTTCCCAGGCACTCCCCTCTGAAGGGAGCTAAAAATATCGACAAGCCTTGCAGGATCAGACCAGGAGATTTACGAAGCTGTTGGCGCCAGCCAGTGCTGCAGAGCTCAGTGGCACTGAGCACAGCTAAATCCTAGGAGCAGAAGCTTCCTTTGGAATTTCGCCGGCAGCTGTAACAACAATCCCGAGTTTCTCAGAATAACTCGTGCAGCCGTGGGTACTCGTGCAGCCGTGGGTACTCGTGCAGCCGTGGGTGTCAGCGCGGGTGTCGTGCACCCGTGCGAGTTGATCAATTGCACTTTGTAAGGCTTCTGTAAATGCTGAGAGGTTCCTGCATTCCTCCCAGGTCGTTCATCGTGGTGATTGTTCTAGTTCAGATGCTCTTGG
The DNA here is from genome assembly GCA_013399115.1 of Anseranas semipalmata. Classification (NCBI taxonomy): domain Eukaryota; kingdom Metazoa; phylum Chordata; class Aves; order Anseriformes; family Anseranatidae; genus Anseranas; species Anseranas semipalmata. The sequence continues at coordinate 416,477 of VXAA01005080.1, forward strand.
AGTAATGTCATTTTCGGGTGGAAGACCACCAGGTGCTGCACAGGAAGCTGGTGGGTCAAAGGCCTCTGTCAGCCCCTCTGCTGCACGCCAGCACGGCCATGGGTGTGCTCCAGGACAGGCACCGGGGCTGTCAGGCAGCTGTACCGCCCCTGCCGGCCAGGGGGACGTGGAGCTAATTCTTACCTTCAGGGCAGCCTCGCCACAAATGGCACGTCCGAAGAGGAAGCCAATGGGTGATGTAAGACTGCATAATTCTCTACATTTTGACGTTGGGAAGCACAGTTGCTACTGTCAAAAGCTGAAGTAATTATAAAAACTTTTTTCCTCCAAGGTCAGATTTGCTAATCTCAAATCTCAGGGAATAAGGGAATTATTGACTCTATTCCATGAAGAAAAGGCTCGCTGCCCAGATATTCACACCTACTCTTGAAACAAATTGTTCTTTCTGGTGTGTAACGTGTGCCTTTTCCCTTTGTGTGCTTGGCTGCTGACCTGATCTGTGCATGTGGGGCACTGCTACGTACCCTTGCCTGCTCCACGTGCTGATAGCTGGTCTGGCCAAGCTGCTCCCACTACGTTAATGCGTTCACCACCTCCCCACCCAGATCCATCCTTAAGGATTCAAATGATTTTATCCATCAGCTCCAGTAAGAAGTAAGGCAGGATGAGATGGCATTTTCTTGGATTATTATTCAGTATCTTGAGCAATTTGAGTGCTTTTCTCAGTGGAATTAGGTGAAGGAGAGTGGAAAGGAATGGTACGGCTCTATTTCTGTGGAAAAATACACAGTCCATTTTCTTTACATTATCTTTTCTGAGGTCATGAAAGGATGATGGAATAGATCCCCTGGGATGCGTTTGAAGTAATTATGTTCCCAGGTTATTTAGAGAGTGGGGTCTCCTTTTACTTACAGCACTATTTAGAATTAAATAATTTGCTTTAATAGTTAGTCTCCAATCATTGTATGAATTATGTTTGCTGCACATAATGAGAAAATTGCACCGTGCAATTTTAATGTGTATGTTAGCATATTTATCGTTGGGCTAGGTTTGTGTTTAAAAAGAGGAGTAATCATCTAAAAACATGTTAAAATGATATTTTATTTTTTTTTCTTGATGGCTTAGCAACTAAAAGAAGACTCCAACTGCCTCCTTCCTTTGACAAGTAGAGAATAAGAGCTATAGTGGTTTGAGGGGGATGAGGACAGTCCTGGTATTTTTCGACTATTGTTTCTGCTCAGTTTAACTCTGCACGTTCAGTCTGGCTCAGTGCATGGCAAAAAACCCGGATGTGTAGGGAATAATATATAGAAATAGATTTTAGTAACTCCAGAGTGGAGAAAAGTTAATGCAGCAACAGGGTGCTGATGCGCTTCGAGGCAGGAAGCGGGCAGAGGCAGCTGATCTCACGGGCGCTGCCCCAGCCACTTCTGTCATTGGCACTGGGGAAAACGAGAGAAGGAAGGAGGGTGGGAAAGCAATAAAAAGAGAGCAAGAAGGATCCACGAGGCCATGTAGGATGCTGTGAGCAGTGACAGAGCTGCGTTCAGTAAAGGGTTGGGCTGAGAATACCAGACTAGAAGAGCTGGGAATTCGTGTCGCCTTGATATAGCTGTATTCATTTCCTTGGGCTGGTGATAATTCACTGTATGTGACATTCAGTGGTGATAAGGCAAGTGTCTTTGGGAGCTACTGTTGCTGTGCTGCAGACAGCTGGAATAAGGCATTCCTGGGCTTCCCCGACCCTCCTGGGCTCCCTTCTGTCTGTCTGTCCCACCAGCTCCTGGTTCGTACAGTAAAAGGGATCAGCTCCCAGAAAATTGCCTCTGATCAGTCCCTAGCCAACATGTTAACAGAAACCTTGAAGAATTAATATCTTAATTAGGAATCTTAATCAGTTCAGGAGGAAACTAAATCCATTCCTCCCCCAAAACCGGGGTGTTCCCAAGAAAAGAGAGGCTTAGGTCGGTCTCAACCTCCAGAACTATGAGAGCAGCAAAAAGCCAAAAATATTAAGGAAGGAGCCTTTTCTGCTCCAGGTCACTTTCCCCCATCTCTGAGCACCTGCTGGCCCCTCCACATTTCTCTTTATTAAGCCAGTTCTGCTCTAAAGAACTGGTCTTGACCATTCTGATTTGGGGCACTATGGAAGAGCCCTTTCCACGCAGGCTGAACCGCCACTCAGGCAGACCCCATCTCCCACACGAAGGGTGGGTAGGGCTGGGTCCCTGTCCCTCTACACTCAGTTTTGGCTTCACACCTTTAGGTTGTCATCCTGGGCAGTGTTTCCTCTATGCCTTTGGCTCACAAGCTTGAGGGAGAGGGGTTTCGGTCTTTCCTCCCACAGCAGTTGCCAGGGCTGAAGTGACGCGGTCTAACTTGCCACCTGGACAAGCTTTATTTCCAAAAGGAGAGGGAGAATCAAGGTTAAATCTCCATGAGAAAGAAATCAGAAGATGTAAATCCAGCAGGGAACAATCATTTCACTTTAACAGTCTCCCATCTCCAGTACATGTGGATAAATGCAGACCTTGCACATGCCCAAAGAAAGGCTTTATTAGCGTAATGGGAAAGGCTTACGATGCCTACAAAGGTCTGAATCAGTGGGGCCAGTAGCAATCTAAGAGAGCATTGCAGAAATTTCCATTTAAGCTCTCACAGGACTTTGTGCAGAAGCTGAGCCCTTTGCTGGGGTGGGGGCTTTGCCCGTCCCGTCAGACTCTGCCACAAGGATATAATTTTCTGTTCAGCTCTTCATTGCAGCCCAAGAGCTGCTATTTTCTATGCACTGAACTGCACTTTAAAAGTTGTCACTGAGGTTAATAATTGTACCTCTGGAGATCCAAGGTTAGGTATGTGATTTTCTGTCAGTATAATGGAGTCTGCTTAAATGCAAGGATTTAGCTCTGCATTGGGATCAGCAGGGGCTATTCACAAATGCCTAATGAACAAAACCTGTCAATAGAGATCAATATAATTTTCAGTTTCTGAAAGACAACTATTTCACCTTCGTATGCTCTGTACGGATGTCACTCCCTGCTCCGCAGTGAGTGTAGATCTTTTTTCATTTTACCGATTTTTTATTTTTAAAAATTTTTTTTAATGGCACAGCCAAATAAATCAAAAACTTGGTTATTCACCTATGGGCTATCCAGCAAACGCATGTCCCGCCCTGAACCAGAAGACATTATGTTAAACCAGCGTGTGCAAGCAAGCATAATCATTCCTGTCTGCTTGCTATGCTTCTGTAGCTATGGCAAATTTAATGAAGAGAAAGAGGTGGTTGTTTTCTGGAATACAGTTCATTTCACTGTTTTCCTTCTATAAAGCTACTTCCTCAATGGCCCCACCAGGGATTTTTCCCAGCCTAGGTTGATTCAAGCCCACTGGCTGCATGCTGGAACCTGGTGCTCTGTGGTGCTGCGCTTGCCCCAGGCCTCGCCGGAGCAGGGAGGTCAGCTGGGTGCGGAGGCTTCCCCATCACCCAGGGCTTCTTCTGTGGTTACCAAAGCCTTTGCTCACCTGCGCTCAAATTGCATGTACCTGCAGTTGCATGTTTGCCCATGCATGAAGACAAAATACTCTTTTAGGTTCCTCAGGCTTGGAACATCACTGATTCATCGCATTCATGAAATCTCTGAACTCTCTGGGTCTGTGATGACTTTCCAGGCTGGGAAGCTATGGGATATCTGGTGGACTGCAACTAATTGCTAGGACTGACGGGGGTGGGGTTTAGGCAGACCTTGGCAATTTCAGCCTTTGAGCGTATATCATGATCAGGCTCCAAAAATGGGGCTTCTGGTATTCGTGGACTTCTGGAAACAGAGAGAAGATGGAGCAGAGTTTGCTTGGTTGTACTGTTAACATGGAAATGCGCTGCTGTCCTACTTCTCATGCCTCTGAGCTGTCCAGTAGCCTGGAACGGGAGGAAAATTATTCCTATATCTGCCAAGAGGGTGGAGGAGCAAAAGCAAGGGTCATGTACACTAATGTCATGATCTGGCTCATTGAACATTTCTATTCATGTCTCCTGTAAGGAACTGAGAACATGAACTAAATGCATTCCACTGATACAAGAAGTTTCAGCTTGTATCTGAAAAGGTGACCTTTTGGATCCAGGGGCTTGGGTATGAAGAATTGTTTGTTGGTCTGGCTTTATCTGTATTTTCAGTGCTGCAGAGATGCAGGATGCTATGAATATAAATCTTCAGTAAAAAGAAATATGAAAAACAAGAGCAGCAGCACAGCAATCCTAGTAAAAATGCCTGTCAGTCTTAACACTAGGATGTGTATGCACAGATTTTTCTTATTTGTTAGAACTAGTTGAAACGTAGCATTTCAGTTCTGTAGAAGACCGACATTTCAAAATTCACTGAACAATTAGAAATTGCAAATATTGTTGAAAAAATGTTTATAAGCAATCAAAAATAATTTTGTTGATAAAGTTAAAATGTTTCATTTTGGTTTTTGATTTTGGTGTTTTAGCAGTTGATATTTTTGTTTTACCTGGGATTCCTAGGTATTCCTCTGAGAGATGCGCTTTAAATGGTGGTCTGCTTAGAACTGGTAATCTAATAAAGACTTGTTTCATAATTTTAAATTGGTATTCTAATTAATTGCTGTTGAAGTTGGTATTTTAATTGGATCAGCATTTGGTGCTTGGTTTTAATGTTTTATATTCGAAGTGTCCTTTGTAACTGATACCTGATCCTGATAGGGTGGAAGAGAGGAGCTGTGGCTTTGGGTTATGTTGCTGTTTAGATGCTGTGGTTAATGGGGGTGGGGGTGGTGCAGAAACAANATTATTAACTTTATTTCTTCTTCCCTATTCTGCCTTTGTTTTCAAAGATGGACACTGGGAGAGGGACTATCCTTCAAGTCACACCTAGAAACAAGTAGCCTCTACCAAAAAGCTGCATGGGAAGCAGCTAATTCACTTTTTTCTACCTAGCTCAAGTCATTAAAATAAAATATAGCTCACTTCCACCCCAATAATACTTAAATAATGCCTTGAATTCATTGCTGCTACTTTTTATTTAATGCACAAAATTACACTCTATAAAATACCAGAAACATCTTATCACTTTGAGGACAGAAAGCATGCTTACTGAAATACTTCATTCTGTGCCTGTTTTCAGGCCTTTGTAATAAAATGAAACAGGACCTAGCTATGAAGTGAACCTTAATTCAAGCAGACAGAGCTCTCTCTCGAGGGGGACACGCTTTCCTGATCAGCATGTGTGTTGCTGTAGCCTTTAATACAGCGCTTTTGCTTTAGCGGCAGACATGCAATGCCGAGTGGAACGTGAGGGAAGTTCCCTCCTGGTGGGTGCGTCTGGCAAAGGCTTGCTGCAACACACAGTCCCTGTCTTGTCTCATTCTGCGGGAAAATGCCTTTGAGGACAAGATTTCTGGACAGTCTGTGGGGATGGCAGATGCCAGTAGAGCTGGAGAAGGTGCTGGGATGGTCCAATGCCTAAGTCTTTACCGAAGGCAACCGGCAGCACTTTTGTTTTGTTTAACATCAATGAACTTTAAAATGCAGGTTTAGAAAGTGCTTGTTACATAGATATTTTCTTATCCATTTCTGTAATGAAGATATTGATGAATTCCAATCAGAGGATAAGGATGATGGACAAATTACCAATGTTGCAATTGCAGGGGCAGATTTTGGTCAGTTACACCTGTGTAACCTGTTAGTGCTCTGCTGATGTAAGCGAGGGTGGGACTCTGCCTGCAGCATCTCTCTTGCTGGCAATGAGCTGAATGCCCAAGACAACTGAGCTGTATTTTTGAATTCCGGGTTGAGGTTGCAGGCTGCTTAGGTTGCAGGTTTTCCATAAGGATTTGCCATGAAATTCCTGAAAGACAGTAAATATGTGATAGTGCACAGCATTATCTTTAGAACAATGCCTTAGACTGCTGCTACCCTTTTAAAGATGGTGTTTCACATTTTCCTTTTTCTCACAGTGGAATCAGTAAAGAATTATAAACTTCCTCAACCATGTGAAATCTGATGCGCAAAAATGTGTGGTTTTATGAATTTTTATGGATATGTGAAAAACCAGTCAGAGATGTAAATGGTATTTATTCTTCTGCAAAGGAGCCTTGTGTGGTGGAGCCAGGAGATACTGCGACCATTAGTAGTGTTGGCATGTCCACACTGCAAATGTACAGAGTTGCTAAGCAACATCCAGAAATGCATTCAAATCTTGGCACACGGGCATCGATCCTGTAAAATTTTTCATGTGTACCCAAGCAGTTCAATTAGATTCAGCCAGTCTGTCCATAGATGTAGTAACAGACATCAACCTGTTTGCAGATGTGGGGCCCTATCTGCTGGAACATCTGGTGCACCAGGGCTAAGTGATAGGTGTTAGAGCCTGTGTCTCCTGAGATGTCATCTGGGTGTCCCTGTCATGCTCCTAACGGACATTCACACTCCTCCTCCCTAGAATCCCGTTGTTGCCAAATGCTGATAAGCATCTCTTTGGTTTTTGATGTCCTCAGCTTGGGGGTCAGAGGGGTACACAAGCAGAGGAATCCCAATTACATTTCAGTGATAGGTTCAGTGGTTACCAACATAATCAGTTTGTACTCTGTGATCTTTGGCTGAAAATTACTGAGTAAATGTCAGTCTGTATCATCCTCGGCAGATCTTTGCAAATGCTTAAGTGTTGCTGTTTAATATGTTGCTTATTCTGAACTCTATTATAAGTTTCTATTTTTAAGGCTATTGAAATCAAACTAGATTAGCTAAAATTTAGACTACTGAGACAACTAAAAGAACATTTTATTATCAGTTATTACTGTAGCACTGAGCTTTTAAGATTCAATTATTGTTTTACTCTGCTGCTGACAGCTCCTACACCCTTCACCCATTCTGATTTAACTTCTCACCGGTCCCTTTGGCTTCCCTTGTCTGCCGTGTATTGTTTCATAAATACCAAGGAGAAGAGCTTTCTTTCAGCAGTTAGACAATAGGTGGAAGGAAATCCTTGGGAAGCTATCAAGTTAAAACCACAGAAATGTAAGTAAATTATTAGCATTTTGAGCACATACTGGGAAGGATAGACATCAGCACATTAACAACTAACATTTGTTAATTAATGCAAGTGAAGAATACAGGTTGAAAGGTACTTCTGTGTAAATCCTAAACTTAATATACTATATGTTCTGGATTTACCTTGCCCTTGGTCAAATCTCATGCACCAGCTATGAAACCAAAACTCCTGGTAGAGGCATGCCTATGTCTGCACCAAGCAAAGGATCATGCCTCTAGGATGGTAGTCAGTGAACAGCTGTTACGTAGCCCACGCATGAATATTATTATTGACTCATCTGGGGCTCCCTAACTTTCCATGGAGCTCTGTACCCCAAAGAATAAATAGATGGCTATATTCAAACCAACTGAAGGAGAGGAAATTCATGGTGTAGTTTGTTCCACGTTCTGCCTGTTTGATTTGCTAATGGTCAACGGTGAGTCATGTTACAAAGTTTTACACCAACCATTCTAATAACTGCACCTTTTATGTAAATGAGGAACAGAGAGATCAAGGTCCAGAGGGTATTCAAATCTGCTTGACCTCTTCCCTTAACTGTACCAGGATTCACACTGTGATGCAGCAAGTACAAGAAAGGGTAGCGCAGCTGCTGATAACCATCACAGAAACTTCTCTAGGAGCTCCTGGTAGCCAATTCATCATAACGGGTGAATTTCACCCTGTTACTGAGTGTCACTACAAGCTCTATTCATCACTGATGTCTCAAAACACTGTATTTGGAGGAGGTAAGTGGTGTGTAGGCATTTTGCTGGCTTGCTGCTCAGGATGAATTTTGACCTACATGCTCAGAGTTATTCTAAGTAAGCAGAGCAGAAAGTGAATGTACCTCGCTCTGAGAAAGAAGCTCCCCTTCTCGTGATAAGAGTTTCAGAGGTGGCAGTCTGAAATGATGAGCAATGCATATTGCAAACAACTGAAGATTAATTAAGAAGAGAGAGTTAACATTCTTCACTATTTCATTTTAATGACATTCTCCTTGAAATATATACAACATCTGCGTGCTGAAGTTCAGCCAGATGCAAGGCATCAATAAATACTCTGCTTTGAAAAATGTAATTTCTTGATAAATATTGCATTAAAGAAGACTATGCTGGTGTCTGCTCAATGTCTGTCAGGTAGCCTGGCAAGACTGTATTGAAATTATGTGTTGCACTTTCTGCATGTGTTGGATCAATTAACTCTCAATCCATCTCCTGCTGAAGTCACTGCTTTGTTATTACAGTGGCTGGAGTACCCTTTGCTTTGTACCATCTCCTTCTTTGTGGCTTCAATCCAGAAAGGACCCCAGGACGGCCTTCTAGAAAGGAATGCTTTCTTGCCAATTCTGCAAGTGTTATTTCCATCAATATCAAACTAATTAAAACCTTGATGATCAATATTCTAGCCTTTGTATTAGTTTCTCTTATCTATTTTAACATGTGTTCTTTCTCTGTCTCTTCCTTTTGCCCAAGAGGTCTTAATTAAAGATTAACAAATCAGCTGGAATTGAAGAAGAACAACTGAGCCAAAGTTAAAAATATGAACTCATAGAAACCCTACTGCAAGCTTGGAAAAATTATTTGGTTGTGGTTCTTTTTTGCTTGTTTTTTTTTTGAACACTTACAAAGCTGCTTCTCTTTGTCTGATCTTTGTGGTGCCCCATACAGCTGGAAGCAGAAGCACACCAGTGTTGTGAGAGACCACTCCTGCGTGTTTCTTCTGATGCAAGTAACAGTGCGGAAAGTGCCGTGGCTACCAGTATGCATACCAGGAAGATACTTCACTGTTTATCAGTGAAATGGGCCTTTGAATGTAGGAAATGATTTGTTTTGATCTAACAAGGTTGTCTAAAATGCGACAAATTCGAGTGTATCCACAGCATCTGTCAGTACCACGCAGCTTTGGGAAAAAGAACCAAAAACACTGAGTTGAATGTGGGAAGAAAGCAAAGAAAAGATTGTGAAAGGAGAGTTGTGGGTACAGATTGCAGATTAAGAGAGATGCATGTCAAGCCAAGGGACTACTGAATTATCGTTGGTGTTAATTAGTGAATTTAAAACATGAGTGTTTGTTTTTTCCGAGGTTTCTTAGACTGACTCAGCAACGTTTCCTTTTTTTTTTTCTTTTTTTTGAAATCTTGGGGGGGAAAAAAGAACACATTTCTATCTGTTGAATAACCTCAAGGTAAAAGCCAGTGCTTCAAAACCACCTACAACTAAGAGCTCTTTGGAGTTTGAACCAAATTCCATATTTTGCCCGTAGCCTGGTGGTGCCTCATGCAGCACAGGTACAGAAGGTTCAAGCCATAATGAGCCTGAAGAGGAGCTTTCCTGAGCTGGGGGCACGGTCCAAGCCCACTGTTCTCTCTGAGCCATGAAAAACCTCGATGGTTTCCCAAACCTTGACCTGGACCTCGAGCTTGTGGAGATCTCTGCCCTGCAGATGGGCCGTGACCTTCACAACGAGGTGCGCAGCCAGCGCCAGCTGGAGCCAGCACAGGCAGGAGCTGTGCCCATCTGCATCTCAGTTTCACCTCGCCCCAGCATGAAGAGCTGATCCATGTGAATGCTTTTATTTATCCCCTTATTTGACAGAACAGGTCATGTGGCAGTTTGTAACATTTCTTTCTTCAGATATGCAGATACAGTGCCAAAAAGTGAAGCCTCTCCTCCTTTTTTAACCTTTTTTTTTTTCTTTGGCTGAAAGCAGCAAATGGATAAATGTGTTGACAAGCAGTAGCTGAGCAAAGAACAAAAGTGGGAAAGAACAGCTTGAAAGAGGTAATCTTCTCCTACCTGAGAAGCAAATGCACATGGGAGTGAGAGAGGAGCAAGTAATAAAGGTACTTTTGCCTTTAATGCATCCAGCGCCTGGTATGCCAGCAGAAATTAAATGAGAGAGGCTATTTCTTATCCAGGCAGAGCTAATGTCTGGCAGCATGGGCTACAAGCATGCCATGCTGCTGGGCTCCATCGTGGACTTGCTGCTTTCTCTGCATCAAGCCATCCAAAGTTACCACTAACAAGAGATAGATGGAAACCTTGGGATGCTTTTTTGTTTCTTCTTTTTTTTCTTTTTTCTTTTTAATAGAAATATATAGCTGTGAAAAAAATGCAATAAAACTTGTAGCAATAAGGCAGAGCTTTAAGTTTTCCAGTGACTTAAGGGGCCTTGCAGAAGGTTGATATTTCATTGAAACCTGAAGAAAAGCAGATGCAGCATGTCTTTGCCGTGTGTCATGTATCTTAATGAGTCAGTCTTAGGCTGGGAATTGGAAATCAGAAGGAAATGGATGCTTTGGTAAAAGTGGGGGAAGTGGGCTCTGGTGGCTGAGTTTCAGCGACCTCCTGCTTCAGCTGGGTCAAGGCACTTCATCATTTTGGGGTCTCAGCTCTCTGCCAGTAAAATAGCACCACATCTTTGTGTAACAGTGTTATGAGGGCAAATCTGTTCAGCTGTGAAGTGCTCCAAGGTTACAGCAATGAGAGCAGTTATTTATACAGACAGAAGACAAAGGCTCTTGATGTAGTGGCTGGAGGAGGAAATAATGGGAAGAATCACATCATTAAGGGGGTTTTCAAACTCACACTATTTTTGTTGTTTTCCTCATAACAGACAGTTCTCTGAGATGGACCTTTGGGATATAGAAATTGCATTCATCCACCACCATCATCTTTGCCTTCTCTGCTATCTGCTCCTCCTCTTTCACCCTCCTTCCCTCTCCACTTCTTCACCTCACGAAAAAGAAGATAGAAATTGGCCTACACACAATTCCCCTTCAGCCTGTGCTGAGGTTGTGTCCTCCGTAGATGACAACGTGGTTCCAGTCAAGGTTGTGGGAACAAGCAGAAATACTAGAAACCAAGCAAATCCAAAACCTCTCGGAGAAATACTGGCTGGAATAGCAACATTAAAATAAAAATTTGTATTAGATGTCTCTGCCCGCTGTGGGTTGTGCCAATGCTCTTCAACCACATGTATTTGGAAGTGGTGACGTCTAGGTGTTGTCCTGTGTTTCTCTGACAGGTCTCTAAATTCACATCCAATATTTCTTGCTGTGGTTAAATATGTTTTTCTTATTCAGAGTAGACAAGTGGTAGGATTTTTTTCTGTTAAATCAGGTTTATGAGAACTCGTGCTTGCTTTCTAGGTTGCTAATCCATGGCTGATACTGCTTACATAGACTCTGAACAGAAGAATATTCAGCTCGAGCCCTTCTCAAACTTGAAATTAATTTGCAAAACAGAAAGCTCAGCTGACCAGCATTCCCTAGACTCAGGGATTACCCAGCTGGTTGGTTCCCTGCAACAACAGACTCCATCAGGTACTGTCCGTCCATGCCAGTTAAAAGTTCTTCAGCCTTCTGGGCTGGAAGGTGAGAAAACAACTTCACACATTACTTTTCCCTCCTCCATTCCATTTGGTTTCTAAAGAGATTAAATTTACTAGGAGAGATTAAAAAAGAGATTAAAGAAATTAGTTTTCCTGGAAAGAAGTCTCTCCCTCAAGCAAAATATAAACATAAATTACAGTGCAAAGAGACTGGAAATATATACAGAAAATTTAAGATGTGTCTGCAGACAAAAAAAGAAAAGATATTAAAAAAAAACATAATATAATCTCATTGTTGATTTTGAATTATGCCATTCCTTCTCCAAGTCCCACCAGGCAAAGTTTGCATTTACAAATCTAAAAAAAGGAACATGCAAATAAACAATGGCTTATAGACTTACTTGTTTCTTTGCCTGTAGCTTTCTTTCCACAGCATGAATGTAGCGTATAGGTGTCATGGGTGCTCTCCTGTTTGCAATGAGTTGTTGTGAAAAACAAGCAGATGAAGATTTTGCCATTAATAGAAAGGTTTCTTCTACACAGGAGGACCCAGTCTATACTGTGTGTGTAGGTGAGATCTGCCAAATAATTAATTCTCCATGATTTTGAGGGGAATTCAGGCATCTAAAAGTTTTCTAAAGGTTTAGATATCTCTTAGACTTGTACCACATGAAGTATGACCTCGGAGGGCAGATTGGATGAAGGCAGTCACCTGGCCTGTGGTTGTCTCCCACACATCTTATTTTGGAAAAGGCCTGCAGAGTATCTTGTTCTGAAGTCCCTTGCAAAGCTTATGTGCTCCCTAAGTCTTCTAAATAGGACATAAGTAGAACTTACATGACCTCAGATCTTGGCCCAAGGGGAACGTCACATCAGTAACATTCAAATCCCTCTATCTTTTTGGCTGGGCCTTTAGCTTTTATTCTGCTTAATAGCATCAGTAAGAAGCTTCCCCCCCCCAAAAAAAAAAAAATTGAAAAAATCCAAGAATCTAACTGGGTACAGAATCAGCAAAAACTCCCAGTGATGGATATAAGACTTCCTCCCCCCTCCTAGACCTTGCGTGTAAAAGAAACATCAGCAGTTTGCATATGCTGAGAACCAGAACCGAGCAGTGTGACCGAAGAGGTAGATCAGTTATCCCTTCCACACTGTTACAATATTGATATGGGTTGTCACAGTCAGAATTATTTATTTAAGGAGATTGAAATGAAAAAAAAAATAGCAAACTGATTCTCAATCTCTTTCTCTCTCTCTCTCTTTTTTTTTCCCTCAAACGTTTAGCAGGATGGTAGACTTAAGCCCTTAGTAATTTTCAGTTTTGCTTAAACTTTTTCCCCACTACACAGCACAGGAAAGCTCTTGGCTGTATATAAGGTTTAACAGCAGCTCTCAAGCCCATATACATTGATAGCTGATCAGTCTTACAGGTAGCTTCTCTGTTAGGAGCTGATACAAATCTTAAATTGATAGGGAGAGGTTAAAACAGCAAATTTTGTAGAAAGGATTTAACAAAAAAATCTTAAATGAAATCTGGAAATAATAAGAAGTATTTATAAGCTTAAACGGGATTCTGTGAAATGGTGATAAGTATTGCACCATTCCTGCTAGATTGAGGGGTGTCTTTGTGCTGGCTTTGAAAGAGATAGTATTCATCTTTATTTGTGCTACAGCTTCCATAGCATGGGCTTAAAAGGTAAGATATATATAAGTTGTACACAGTCTACAGTTGCAATGACAGCTTGATTTTATCACTGCCAAATTCAATATGCGGTCGTCTGTTCAGTAACCCTCCAAAAATCGAGATACATTTTAAATGCAGGTGTAAAGATTTTTTTATTTTTAAGAAGCAGCAAAGAACCTGGCAAAAGCTGTGTCTCTTACAGAACTTAATCATCAGCCGGTGGCACAGCTGCGGGCAGGGTTTGTTTCTGTCTATATAGGACTTTGGGAGATGGAGAAACATGGCTTCTAGTCCGTGAAGGCATGGTAGCTAAAATCTTACTTAGTGGAGCATGTATCCTTGGATTGCTGTTGTACAGGCTTTTGGTTATATCAAAACACCTGGCAAACAGGTAATAGTCACTGTCATGAGTTTGAATGGGGTTATTGAGTTGGTGCAAGCTACTGTAAATTGAAGTGAGCACGGCTTTTCAGAGACTGTAAGAAAAAACACATCCTTCGGGGTGGGGTGGGTGTGTAATAAATATGTTCCCATCCAGTTCTCCTAACACAACGATCTCCTTGCCAGCTTTGAAATAGGTAAAGGGGCAGCGTACTCCTGAGACAGAGACATTGGCAATTGCCAAGAGAACTTCTCTGAGATGAATTTGAATTCTATTCTTGACTCTGGTCCAAGCATTCAGTTATTAGAAAAGTTATTGGAGACCCAGTAAAATTTCCTTTGTTTCAGCTTCATGATATATGAAATAGGGATAAGTGCACAGGTTCTTTGATACTATGTTAAATAATAAGTTAAAAGGTTATCATAGTTAGTCATCAATATTTGTAACACGTGGAAATCTTTGAATATGTAGCTGTGTTTTTGCTAGGTAACATTGATGTTGTAAAGCATAAATAAATGAAGAAACAAATAAAGGGACATAATAACTTTGTAAGATGCTGCTGATGTTTGTTTCCCATAAATATTTTAGGTAAGACAACTCAGAGTAAATATTACCTAGCTGTGCAGTGCTTGATTTGTGTGGGTATTTTGGGGAAATAAACAAGATTTTGAATATACCCTGATAAAAAAAGTAGAACTACTGTATCAAATATCTCCAGCAAGGCAACCTTCACGTGTATGTGTATATACACAGTCTTCTGTATATATGCACATACATAATGATCAAAAAAGATTGTCTTAATGAATTATGACATGGCAGGTGATGTAGTATTTTACATATTGCAGTAAAATATGTTTCTCAACAGCTTTTGCTACCAGAAAAGTGTATTACATGCTTGAGTGAGAGGTTTTCTTTAGGGAAGGTCAGATGTGAGGTGGATAATACATGCTGGAGTGCATCTTGAACTATCATTTCTTATGATAGTGCCAACATCAAGAAAATTCTGTTTAAGTTCGTTATGGCTAAATACTATTGAAATGGGTAGAAAGAACTTGAATCACTTGCTGCCAGCTTTAGAGAGACATGCTTTCTGATGTTTTAGTTAAACAGAGTTGAAAAACATGTCTTTGTTAGTGTGATTGCTCCTGGTGAACCTTCCTTCAGAAAAATTGCAACCTTTTCCAGCAACCTTTTTGGCTTTTTCATTTCCCCACATCTTGGGCCAATGTTGATGAGGAATTCATGGAGTTTGCCTTTCTCCCTCACCCTTTTGGGTGCTTATGTATGATGCAGTGTAAGGTCTCAATCTCTGCAGCTGATTCCATGCCCTGATTCCTCTGTGCTCCTTCACCTCACATCTAGATTTTCCTCTTTTGGGGGAATCTCATTTGCAAAAATATGCTTTTCTCATGAAACGTTATTTGTAGGCCTGCTATTAAACTCTCACTGCATTTATATTTTTGACAGTGTGTACCAATTTGCTCATAATTCCATTATGCTCAGTATATCACTGAATTGGGAGAATAATTTTGGCATATGCTAAAGCCCCTTAGTTTACACACATAAAATGCTATTCTGGTAAAAAAGGAGTGAGAATGTTTTATAATGGGATATATATCATTATAAATGGAACACTGATTTTACAAAATATTTTAAGAGGAAGGTAAATTAGATCATGAAAAGTGCATAAGGGCTATAAATTATGCAGTAGCCTAAAGAATTATTATAAAGAGATTTGGTTGTGGCCTGAGCCCACGAAACTTTTAACTGTGGCCATTAAAATAAACCATATCAACTGCTTACAGCCACAGATGATATATTACATCTTGTGGAATAGTCACCTGAAACTTTAAAATTACTTACAGCATGAAAATAATGGTCACCCCTAATTCTGGATGCAGATGTTTTTTAATGAGTGATATTAAATCGGAAATGGTGGTAGTTTAAGCTAGAGTTTTTATAGGTCTCTCTCTTGGCATTCAGAACATTTTTTGCCTAAGAGGTGCCTAGAATTTCTTAGATGGGAAAATCTTTAATGTCTGAGTTAGCTTGCAAAAGATGCTTCAGGGTGACACACTGAAGTGTTGTGAGATGGAGGAGTGTATTTGAAACCATTACTGTCATTGTAGGTCTTCCTTAGATATTGCAAAAAACAAAAAAAAAAAAAAAAAAAAAAACAAACCAACCCTTCAGTTTCTCTTCTGTCTAAAACAGGCATCTCTTTATCTTTCTCTTCTATATTTTTCATTTACCTATTATTTCTTTACAGCATCATGTTGTTTGTCTTTTGGCCTTCTTCAGGCATATGCAGCCAAGCCTGTCTCTCAGGAAGATTTCCTTCAGAATCCATTTATGGATCTCATTGACAACTTCTTGGTTAGGTGCCAGATCACAGCAGTGATACAGGAACAGTCTTGAAACGAAATTTGTCAATTTGCGCCATCACGGTCACTTGGAGAATTAGCAACACTTTGGATGCAGGACCCTGCAGTAGGCACTGGGGGGTCTCAGGGCATTGGGTGGCACCATGGGCACGTCTCTTATCTGTACTGTTCTGTTTTATTATGAACTTGTTTAATTTTTATGCTAGTGAAAGATGAAATCACAGATTATAGTTAATGATTAACTCTATCACGGAAAATGCCCATCAGAAAATCTGGAGGAGAAACTGCATTTTTTTAATTTGTGAACTGTAGTAGTTTTCAATCATGCCCTTTTTTAAGACCTTGAAAGCCCTTTGCTGCTTCAGCAGAATGTAATGACTGGCTCCATGTTACTGCTCTGGCAGCCAGGCTGAAATTTGGAGTAACTTCTCCAGATAGCACAGCAAAGAAGTGCTGCTGAAGAAAAAGGAGAGAAAGGGATAAAACAAAGTATCTTTGAAAGAGATGAAATTAGATCATGATTAGCCATTACCCAGGTCATTAATTTCTGGGCTATTTTAGGGAAGGAGGAACGTATGGAGGAGTTATGCTTCTCCCCGCAGTCTGGATCTCTCTGTTATTCCTGAATTCTCTTGTCCCTGTTCCTAAGATTGGGAGCAGCTGTCACTGTCCCTCTGGCATAGTTCATGCTCCCCGTGTATCTGTGTGCGTGAGAAGCTGAAGCCTTAAGTCCCTATAAATTGCCATTAGTCACTAAAAATTACCACTTCTGTGACTACACTATGAGGCTTCTTGTCAACGTAGAGCAGTTACAATGTTATTTCTTGATTGTAATCACAGCAGTAGATAACATTATTTTTTTAAAGACATCTGTAATTTCAGAATAGCTGAATTAGTGCTGCTGAAGAATAAATGAAAGGAATCACAACCGAGCAGGCTTCGTGAGCAGAGACCCAGCAGCCAGCTGGGCTCATCAGGGGCATGTTCCCACCTGTGTCCAGAGAGGGTCAAGGATTTGGGCATCCTGCTGAGACACCAGGTGTGGCCCAGGACTGAGCTCTTCAGAAGGCAATCAGTGACTCCAGAACAGGTCTGCAGACCCCATCTCCACGCAGGCTAATTCTCACGTACCCGTGAGATGTGATGGGTGCCACTGTGTGCGCTGCAGGGGACTACAAATGTTATCTTTGGAACCAGCTTCTCACCAGTGTGCCTCCATTTAACTACAGAACAGTGCCATTTTAGATAAAACAGCCTAAAAGCTCTATCATCTCAATGATGGAAACACTTCTGTTTATTTCTATTATTATATTTCTTTTTTTTTTTCCTCCTAGGTACATATATGTAGTTAAATACCATTAATTTCAACAAAGTTGTTTATACTGATGCAAAATCTGGCTTCGTAGGTAGCCACTGTATTTATCCATCTTCCTTTGACCTTCATCCCTCAGAAATCTATGGGGAGAATGATGAAAAATTAATGCTACTGCCCATCTGCAGCTGTTCTTTGTGCATTAGTGTCACCAAGAAAGCAGTGCCACACCCTTAAAAAAAATGTTTTCTGCATATTATATACCCAGTGACAGTCCACACAAACTTTCATTTGAATGCATTTTATTGTTTGTGCTATGTGACAGTGTTGCCAGCTCTAGGGATTTTATCATTAGTCTCCTGACAGTTGTTTTTTTCTTTCTTCCTTTTTTTTTTTTTAATTTCTTCTGACAACAGTGCTATGTGACTTTTGTTGGTTTAGCCTAGTTTGATGCGAGTTGATAATAATTACAGTAGTAGTTAACACTGCTTTTATAGGATGGCTATAATTTGTCTGTAATTATAGCTGGAATGATAGAAATACATCTCAATTTTTTAAAGAAAAGTAAAACTCTAACCTTCATGGTGCTGGAGAAAGGAGCTTGAAAATGTTATTTTCAAAAGATTAAAAGCTGGAGGGCTAAAATTAAGCCTTTGATTATACTAAAGCTTAATCTTGTGATACTAAATCCTTTTTTTATGTTTTGGGGATCTGACCTGTGGGTTTTGTCTGTCTGGGGCTGACAGTATCAATTACATTACAGCAACCCATTAAGCCAGTGGCCTTTGGGCATTGACCTTTTCATCTCTAATGTTAAAGTAATTTATGCAGGCAGAGTTTGAGAAGAGTATATTTGTTTGCTTTCTCATTTTTCACAACTCGACACTAACATAAATCATTTGTAATTTCTGGCTGTTTTGCTTTGTGTACGGTTTTTCCATTTTTTTTCAGCTGGTGGAGTGCCATGGTTTTCACAAGCTCTTCTCTAACATCCATATGCTGCTTTGCAATGCCACCATGCAGTGTGCTATAACTCTGGAGGCTAGATTTATTTCATTCATCATCACTAAACGAAGTTCCTTGAAAGGTGGAAAGAGGCTGGTGAATCACTTCATAAAAGTTATAATTAGGTTTTGCAGAATTTGGCTGTTTTGTCTTCATAATTTGTGCACAGCTACCTCAGCTCTGGTGATGCAACACAGTCCTTGGTGGATGGGGTGAAGGGAGAGGTTCTGCATCAGCTCTGGTGATGAGTAAGCCCTTGGTTTTGTAATTCTGTAAGGTATCTTAAAGCCTGTGGAAGCTGCTGGATAATCATAAATGGTAATAACAGAAGGCAACAAAAGAAATTAAGGATTTCAGTGATTCCTTTTTGTGTATTGTATGAAAATGTCTGAATAAAATAAAGAAAAAGTCTATTTTTCATTGTGCCTGTCATCCTGAACCCATATAATCTAGAAATATTTCCTGGAAGTTCTTAAGCTTTGCTTTTGGGTAGGTTTAACTCTTTGTTTCAACAAGTAAGTCCTCTTGTTTTTCAGATTGTTGTTTGATATTTATTCTATTTGAGTTGGAAAACATGTTTCTTTTGTGGGTAATTTGTTTTAGACAATCCACATGACTAGAAAATGAGTTCAAATGCCTCAGAGGAGCCAGTTCTTCCTAATCTATATATCAGATGTCACATATTTCTTCTTTACTCTTTGGACATTTACCTTCCAGTCTTTACAACGGGCAATGCCATAAGTAGAAAAATGTTTATAAATGTACCGTTAAGCAGAGAAGAAGCCTCCAGCTAGTTTTAGTGGTGATTTAATTAATTATGAACAGCAGAAATGCTATGTGCATTTATCCTTTCTTCTTACATAGCAATTATGTGCATTACATGTCTTTATCCCTGCTTTCTGCATATGGACAGACAAATATCTGTATAATTTTACATTAATTATGTATATATAGACTTTAGTACATTCATAAATATACACCAGCTGATTAGCGCTGTAAATTGAGTCCAGATTCTCTTTGCTCCTTTTCTATGAGAACTGCCCTTTTGCTCGCGTCTCCCTCCCAACAGCAATGTGAATGTTTAAGCCATTCAGCTTCCCACTCCCCACAGCAGAGCATCATCACCATCAGATTTTTGGCAGCCCACCCTTCCGTCATCACTATCTCTGCCTTGCTGTGTGCTCTGAGCAATACTCATTTCTTTGAAGCCCTGGCAATCCAGGGGCATGTGATCTGGCCCGGTATGACCAGGTTGTACATTCACGTATTTTTTGGTTATTTTTTTTTCTCCAGGTGGTGAATATACCTTTGTTTAGAAGCTTGGGGGACAGAAATGTGACTGTAGGTTTAACTGATAACCGAATTAACTCTTGCTCAGTATGTGTCCAACCAGAGAGCCCGCCTAGCTCCTGAGTCCCTACCCTAACACCAAACCTAATCCTACTCCAGAAATTCCTGTAAATATCAGATCTAGCCATGAAATCCCCAATTCCTCTAATGCAATCAGTGAAGAGACACTGGCCAGCCCCTGACCAGTCCAGGACCAACCAGACTGCAGCCCACCTTTGTTAACTTATCTATCAGGCAATTCTAGGAAAACCACAGTTGCTCTTTCAAACACTGGTGGCAGAGGAGCAGCTGAGGAAGGCTGGAGATGGGGGAGTATGACATGAGCCACTCCTGACACTTGTCAAACCTAATTTTCTCCAACTGGTCATCCAGTATCCGTGGAGTAGGTCACATATCTGGAAGGAAAACAAATTATCATGTTTCTGAGCTCTGAGGGAGGGAGCTCAGCCATAATATCAAGATTGCTTATCAGCCACCTTAAGATATCATGTAGGAAAAGGCCTGAGGTAAAATACCAGAGCAGAGATAGTCCAGCACATTTGGGAAAAAAGACAGAGTTGTATCGTGGAAGATGTAACAACCTCCCTTGATCCTCATAGCAAAGGAGAGGGAGAAGTTTGAGTTGCAAGGGGAGGACAGGGAAAAGGGCACCTTAACATTGGTTTGGCTGCTCTGGACTTAGCATCACCAGGGCATTAACCAGATTTTTACAATGCAAGGAGCAAAAATCTGTGCTGTGAAAGAAGAATGAACAGAGCCTTTCATAGCTTTGGTGAGGGGACAATATCTCTGTAGATGTTTTTGGTGTTGTGAACTTGCTGAACACTTTTAGGGAAAATACGCATGAGAGTGTTGGAGACCCAGCCCTCCGAGATCTTTCTGAACCCCTCCCTGGGCTCAGATACCCCAGGTGAGAGGCAACTCCACGCTGTTGGATGGCTTTGGAAGTTCATTAAGTGGACTGAGGCTTTTGGGTTTCCGCACATATGAACTGGACTTGAGCAAAACTTCCAATGAATTTGAGACCTTCAGTAAAGTTCTCAGCTTCAGCCCTCATATTAGTATTGACCTCCTTTTGAGCAATCAGAATGGTTATGATAAAGAAAATAAGGCCACCATGTGAGATGGAGGCTGCTTTCCTCACTGTGCACCTTCCAGCTTGAGAATGTAATGTTACAGACGATGTCAACAGGGTGCACTGAAGAGCACCTTGTTAGAAAGGATTTTGGGCAGGACTCTGCCTCTGTCCTTTCCTTTCTAGAACACTCTCTGTCTCCTAGACTTTTTCTCCTATTTGTAGTCATTTCTAAATTCTTAAGCACTACTCTGAAAAGAAAATCTTTGAGGAATGGGCTAATTGAAATTTCCTGGAGGGAATGCTTTAAGGTGGTAACAACTCAATGGCTGGCCAACACCGCTATGAGGCTTCCCATTCCTTTGTCAAAGTTGGTTAACTAAAAGGCTTTCTCCCATTGTGGACTGTCAGGCTCAATTTGTCTTATAGCATGAGGATGAATCAATGAACTGATTAGCAGTTGTTGAGTTGGGTACTTCTGGAATTAGCACTGGTATGATCTCCATGGGTTTGTCTGTGTTATTAAATGTAAAGGACTGTTATCAGGGCAGATAAAAATAGGAATAGCTCTTGTATTTTCAATGGCTTGATTTGTCCCAGGGGAGGTTTTGGCCCACCATCCAGCAGAGAAGACATAGGAGTAGAAGGCCTTCAAATAACGTAAATCAATTGCCCTTCCTTCCTGCATTCCTTTCCCTTTTCTGTTTTAATATTATTGATGAAGTGACCGAAATGGTGTCTGGGCATATCTGAAAAATCAATGAAAAAGTAAATCTTAAAAAAAAAAAAAATCAATTGTCCTGCAGTGTGAATTTAAATGTGACCCATTTTTGCTGTACTGTGTATATACTACATAAAGTACCTGGCTGTTGAGATGTATTTTGCTTTAGCTCTTTCAATCGGACATTTGTAGGAGATAATTTCTTAAGTTAGGAAGAGATGTTAATTTTAGTTTTACCAGCAAAGTTCACAAATCCAAGCTCCCTACATCAGAACTCTTCTGAACTTTTGAGTCCTCTGCAGACTTCAAAGAGCTTCCTAATTGCTTTCAGTTAGGTAACTGTTTAACATCCTTTATTTAATTTCCTTCCTGTCTGTTCTTCCTGAGCTTTGTTCTCCTTTTCAGCTGTATCTCTCAGACCACTGTACAGTATTTTGTACTTTACAAGACCATTTTATTTTGACTTAATCTTCAAGTTTCTATGTCTCTCATTTATGGGCTGGTTCACCCCTGCTCCATGTGATCTCCCTCTGATTGCTGCCAGGCTTGTTTCTGCTCATTGCTGTCTCCTCTGCCCATGCACAGCTGCCAGCATTGCCCATCTTTCCCATCCTGCACTGCGTCTGCAGTTTCCGTGCTCTCTGGCTTTTGCTTCTGAGCTCAGGTCATGAGGATTTATGCAACATGCAAAGGGGAAATTTCATATAATATAGAACAAAATTAAAAAGATATGAGATCTGCTGTGACCATTGCTGCTGATGGAATTGCATCACAGAGGTCTCAGAGCCCATGTGGAAATATGTATTTTCCATATTTATTATTGATGATCCAGATGTGCACAGAAGCACTCTTGTAAATCCTTGCTTAGACAGCACTGCTCATAGAGCATGTTCTTCAAACGAGCATCTTTAATGAACTTGTATCACTTTTACCAAACCTTGATGGTTTATGAACAACCAAAGGGTGTGTAGCAGGTCCTGGCTGATGGTAGGGAAATGACCAAGGTTGCCTGGAAGGGCACTTGTGTAAATGCATGAGGAAAGTGGTCTCTGCTTGTCTGGAACAGGCCTTGTGCGTGCAGAGAGGAGCTGTCTGAGTCTGGTGACTTCAAGAAAAGAGAAATATATTGGATTCTACAGAATGATGAGTACTTATCACAAGAACTTCTGACCCTGGCCATGCACAAGGGTAGGATATAACCCAGTTGTCATTGTTTTTTTTGCCTGCTTTTCCCAACAGGCAAAGCAAAGCACAGAAGCAACTTAGCCAGAGTTGCCAGTGCCAGGAGACAAAGTCAGGTCTTCTGAGCACAAGGGCAGCGTTCAGTTTAACACTCCCACCTTCTATAAGGATGTGACAGCATAATTTAGCTGTACTGTAATTTACTATGCTGTGTTACGTGTTCTACATTGCAGCGAGGCTGACCAAGTTTGTAATTTTAGTGTATATGATCAACATGCCGCTCATTTTTCCATTATCAGAGAAGCCTGTAATTTATCTCCCTCGCTCGCGTCTCGTACTGGAGCATTTCATTTCCATGACTGTGAATTATCAGCATTCAATCCTTGAAGCTATGATTGGAGATAATAGCCTAAAGTTTCCCAGGTGAATAATTACTTCAGCTGTCCAGCCTGTGACATCTTTGAGGGCCTTTTTTCCCCTACAGAGGAAAGTGTTCTGTGTTCTCTGAAGACCGTGACCTTCTACGGTGACTAAAACCTATTTTGTTTGAACTCTTATTTGTATGAAGTCTGTCATTATGTGTTCTTCTCAGTTTAGTTCTCCCACTCAGCCTCCAAAATGTTAATAAATGGATGGCAGAAAAATGAATGGTGCTTGTGCTATTAACCTCTTTTTTTTTTTTTTTTTCCTCCAGGTTGCTGCCTGTAATTGATATTTTAATATGAGATTTGCAAAACTGCTCAAATTACTCTGGGGCAGAAGTTCCAGTGAAAGTTCATGGGATCTGAGATTTTTCATTTATGTTTATTTAAAAATCCTGTCCTTGTTGCCTGGCAATTACTATTTAATATAGTCAGAACAAAATTATCAAGTTGATATTTTGGAGGCACAAAGGCAATTAGCTTCTCAATTCACACTCAAGAGGAGTCAGGTGCTGTTAATGAAGTCCCATGTCTATCTTTGAATCTCTCCTCTAGCATGGAAACATGGTATTTGGTACAAATATTTGTCCCAATTCTACTATACATACTGTGCAATACATATGTGAGGCAATCTGTACATGAATTCAGCCTCCCAGGGCTTTTGATACAGCAAGATCCCCTAAATATCTTGATGGTCTTAATAGTCTTGTCACAGATATGATTTATCCTGTGTGCACCACCCCAGATGATGCTTGCAGGACCCTCACTGGGCATGCATGTTTAAGTACAATGAACTTTGCTCTTGAGGCAGCTGGTGGTTACCCCAGCTATTCTCAGTCTGCCTTATGCAAAAGCTTCATTTTTTAGTAGAAGCAACATTTGGGAATTTTCTCCAGTGAAGGAAAAGGCCAGGCTAATTTCTAGCAAGCAAATATTGTTAAGGGATTTTCCTATCTTCTTAGCCTGTTTGAGTTTCAAAAGAACAAGTTGTGAGTTTTAAGGATCCTATAAAGGTACTCTGCAAGGGGTTAATGAAGAGCACATTGAAATGCTAACACATGGAGAATGGATGTTATTCTGATACGCTTTGCATGTCGTTTCTGTGTTTTCAGAGACATCATTTCTTATGTAGGCAAGTAGTGAGCTGTTGGGTCACTAGTGTGCCGAGTTGCTAGATGGCTATTGTTTTTGTATGCACTACTCCATGCCCACAGTTAAAAAATTGGGCAGAGTTTTAATACATCAGCAAACATGATGAGCTGTACTGAGCCATCCGCAAGGTTTTCCTCCTGTCAGTACAGATAGCAGTAAGCATGATATTTCTCTGGAAGGGCAATTTGCATGGTCTATCATCTGTGGCAATGAGAAGATTTAAAATGCTCCATTGTAAATTATAGGAAAGCTCAGACGTTGATGCTGTGGGACTGTCAGGACTTGTGCAGGGTGTAGTCAACCTCTTCTGTGTTTTGCTTATCTTCCTTGGTACATCTGTTCAAAATACATTTCTTCTGACTGAGTATCTTGTTCCGCGACTCATCAGATTCACTGATGTTGATAACTTCCATTAATGTCAAGACTACATCGGTTGACATAACTGGACAGACATGTCACTGTAATTGGTCAAACCATCTCAGAAACTTAGGCAATTTTCTGAAAATTGGTGTTACTTATTCTAAAGGTAAAATATTATTCAGGTTTGTTTTAAGAAAGTGGAAACATGAAAACCATTTACCTCAATCTTGCAGAGATTTTGACTAAGGGGTATCATTAGATTTAAGAAAAGTGGTTGACTACAAAGATTCACTCACATATAATTCATTAGAAGATGATATGAATTTTATCTTTCTTATTTCTTTTAGATACTTCAGCTTTTAACTGACCTTCTCTAAATGTAATGTAAAGTTCATTGTGTGTGAGGCATATATTTCCTGGATATTTTAAATTTTCAAAAATATATTTGCTATGTCAGAGCTAAATGTTTTTATTGCTGCTTCAAGCAACATTAGATGTTTTATTGATCACAGGCATGCCAGACTAAGTATATCTGCCTCTGTCCAATGTCAGAAGCAGTCCTGGATCTGTCTAATATTTGGACAGGTGACCTGGTTGCTACAGACATGAGCTGAGCTGGAGTTTGACAAGTTGTGAAACAGGAGAGAACAGAACCTGAATGAGTGGGAAGATTCAACCACTCTTGGCCCATCTTGTCTGCCCAGGCAGAAAGAAGATGTTTCAATGAACATGAAAATATCTACAGATCCTCCCCAGGATCAACCTCTTTCTTTGCTCTCAGTATGCTGAGTGATGGCCATGCTTTAGGAAGCACAGAGCAGCTCTGCCCCAGGAGTGTCATGGTTTTGGTGGGAGTGTGCCGCTGGGTCTTAAATACTGCTAATGGTGCATTGACAGTCCTTTTCTGTTGGGGGCATGACCACAAGGGGCTGGACAGAGACCATAAACTTTTCTTGATGTTCTTCAAATAGTCATTGCTTGTAACAGCTTTTTATTACTGACCTATGGACTAAAATTTTTAAAAGCAGACCAGGGTCTTGAGCCTGTGCCCTGATGAGAGTTGCTAGGATATAGCCTCTATAATTCTCAAGGGTCATTGTTTTAGGGGTGTGAGGTCAGTACAAATCTGGCACATAAATGCTTGTAAAGGTCTGCCTTAGCATCAGTTTTGAAAATGCTGAAGTGCTGGAGTGAATTACGCTGATACACTGAAAAGCAACACAGCCCTCCCTACCTCCCCACCCACATAATGAAGAGAGCCATTAATTTTAATATGCAACCTCGTGAACTCTGGTCTCCTGGGAGCTGCTACACGCTCATTTCTGTGGGAGCAGAAAGCCACAGGGCGCATGGGGTAGAGAGCAAGTAGCAGGAGCTGCCTCAGCCGTGCAGTAAAACCAGCCACCGTACCCGAACCCACAGCAGAACGTCACGCTGGGGAAATGTTCAGCCTGTATAGACACCATGGGCTGTAAAAGAACACGGGAGCTCTTCTATTGCATCCTGAAGCAGTCCATTGCTCGGCTGATTTAGTTCTTTATTTTTTATTTTATTTTTTTAATATCCTGGCAGTTTCCATCTTTCCCAAATGGGCATGCCATCATTATTGTAATGTATTATAAAAACATAGGAACAACCAGCCCAAAAGCTGTAGTCTTTTTAATCAATATTTGGAGTCACGTCTTTTTAGAACTACAAGCAGAGCCACAAAGATGTATTAAAAAATATGTTTTTCTTCAACAGCTAAGCTGGCAACACATGATCATAATGAAATGAATAACTATTGTAATTGGATATTGTATCACATTGTATGGCTTTAATTTAAGACAACAAGCAGCAATTCAATAGCATAGAGGCTGCTATTGCTTTTGAAACACTTTCATGCCTGAAGGATAAGTGAATATCTTAAAAGAATTGTGGATTATTTCTCTCACAGTACCTACAACAAAACAGGGAGCAGAAAAGGCTGGGTTTTACAAGAGCCCAGTACTTGATCAGGGAAGCGTCAGGGATGTAGTGTGATGCAGGAGGGATAGAACAAGGCAAAATCCCTGGCTGGGACAGTCACCCAATAGAGCTCACATGGTCACACATACTATATTCCTACAAGTCCAGGCAACGTGCAGACTTTGAAGATCAGTTATTTATTTATTTTTTTCCAATTTGCTTTGGAAACATAAACCATTGTGAGCAGCACTCTGCACGGCTATTTTCCTAGCAAACCTGAATACTTGCGATGGTATTCAGCTTGGGTACTGGTATTTAATTCGCTTTGGGTTTGGGATTTATATAGCAGGTTTCACTTGTACCATATTCATCACTTCTGTAAGAGAATGGATGGATAGTGGGGAATTTAAAGCAGCTTTTTTTTTTT
The DNA here is from genome assembly GCA_013399115.1 of Anseranas semipalmata. Taxonomy (NCBI): domain Eukaryota; kingdom Metazoa; phylum Chordata; class Aves; order Anseriformes; family Anseranatidae; genus Anseranas; species Anseranas semipalmata. The sequence goes on from VXAA01005080.1 coordinate 443,255, forward strand.
TTTTTCCCCTCCAAGAGATAAATGTCAAAGCTTGTGGTCCAGCCCTTATGGCCCCGCAAAAGTACAACCTCTATTGGCACATTCCCTTCTTCTTGTATGAAAAGACCCATAATATTTGCATTAGGTAGGGAATGGATGAGGTAAAAATCAAGCATATTTTCTAAGGGTTACTACGTGCATAAGAGAGGGAGAAAGAAAGGAAAGGGGGTGTTTTTATTTTTTATTTAAGGGAATCTACATGAGTGAAGGATTCCAGCAGATGAAAATGGAAACCGAAGTTCGAAAAGGTGCAGCTTAGCCAGCAGATTAGCACAAAATTCTCTAACAGATGTGCCTCATCCCCACTTGTGACATGCACTCACATCACTGTCCGTGCCTGTTTCTGCTGCACTGCATCACTCCCCTCCCCACATGTCCATCATCTCCAAACAGCAGTGTGGTGTGATCTCTCCTCCACTGCTTCCTCCACACGGCTCAAATGAGGATGATAGGGTGTGAAGCTATAAGCAATGCATTGGATGAATGAAGCTTGATATAAATAAATTAGCCCCTGTATTGCTTAAATTAATGATGCTGTTGATGATGACAAGCCAAGGTAAACTGGGAAGGCTCACCTTTCCTGATCAGGAGCTCACATCATGCTTTTTAGGTCTATGAACTGGAAAATTAATACCAGGTTTTACAACCTCTTGTTGTGCTTAGAAATGGAGGGCTGTGATATGCCTCTCAGAAATATATAATTTTAAAATTATACTTTAAAAATATTGATTTCTTCAAAAGAACTTTTTATGTCATATTAATGACTTCTGCCACACACTTTATGTAAGCTCATAAGTCATCTTTACAGAAGGATATGATATTTTATAACGTCACATTTAGGCAAATACTCCCCCCAAACATCTTTAGAGCAGTATGAAAACTGTTATTACCATATGAGCTATTCACTTGCACATATAAATCTACCTTTCAGGTTGTTTTTTGGTACCCTGATGGGCTACTGCAGCATTTTATTTCTTTCTCAGTCTCAATATAGCATAATTTTAATTGAGAATAGTAAATTATCATGGTAATTTGAGATATTCTCAGGTAGAGATTTACAAATAGCAGGAGGAGATCAACATTGTTTGTTACTCACTGCTGGGAAAGAGGCCTGGGAAGATGATGTTATCAGGAAAACTGAAGAAAAGCAAATTATATGTTGCATGTGAATGAAAAATGTGCTAGGAAAAAAAATGTAGAAAGACATCTGCTTTTTCCAAGGAAGACGAATGCAGCACAAGCACACAAAATAGAGAGGAAAATAACCTGTACAAGCTTGTCCTCATCCTCCACCGATAACCTGTGCTTTCTCTAATATGTCGGCTTGCAGCATGATTTTATCTCTTCCACCAGTGCTTGTTTCAGTGACTATCATGCCTAAAGCCAAAGGCATTCTTCTGTCTTAAGTGAAAAAGAACTGTGAGCCTCAGTCCCAGATGTTTCTGATGTGTGCTTCACTCTGGATTTCTAACATTATTAATTTTTTTACCCTGCAAAAATATCCACAGTTTATGGGGATGTTATGGAAAAGAAGAGCCCAACAGCTGATTGTTAATGGCACACAGTCTATTAGTCCACTGTCTGCCCAGCCGGTTCATACCTCCACCTGCCCCCTATATTCCTGTTTTTATTTCTTCTGCTGCTAGACCAGAAGGGGAATTAAACTTCTCAGTTTTTTCCACTGACTTTTGAATAACAGTTGTGTTGGGTTTGTTTGTCATTGTTACAGTTATATGTATCCTGTACTCTTTTCAGGAAAATTTTCCTTTCACCTCTCTTCAGTTCTGCCCTGCATCATCAGTGGTTGGCATCTGCCTTCCTATTGTACACAGAAACTAAGGAGACTGCCTTGTTGATTGCAAAATCCTGGGTTATTGGTTTCTGTTTTCCAATGATTTTCTAATGAACAAATGCAATGCCACTGGAAAAGCTTTGCCTGACTGCAGTCGCTATTGTGAGTCTCATACGAATGTTAGGGTCTCTGTAAGGATTTGCTGTTCTTCTCACTATCTCCTGCGATAATCCACATTTAGCCTTTATCTTCTGGAAGTGTTTTTGTTGAGACTATCAAAGACTTTTTCAAAGTCAATAAAGTTAATGATGATGGGCACACAATTCTCTGAAACCATCTTGTTTTTCTTTTAGCTGCTGTGTGTCTCTGATTTCCTCTGTGATAAAGTTATCCTCTTACGAAGTTTTGTCTGATGCTGACAGTAAGTCTGTGCCGCAGCGATTGTTACAATCTGTCAGATCATGATAATTTGGCAGTTTGGCAATTAAAGCCTTTTTCCAGTTGCTTGTTGCTTTCCTGCTTCTCTGGGTTCACTTGCGCTTGTTTAACAGCCACACAGTTGTTTTTTTTTTTACATCCTACCTTTAAGCACTATTTTATCAGCTCCAAATGATTTCCTCTCCCACCTGCACCTTCCTGGAGAAGCTTCCTCCACAGCCAGTTGTGATGATATTAAGGCTGGGGGCATTTTGTGTGCACACTCTTGTCTGCACCTGTTGTCCTAGGTTTTGGTCTATGAAGACTCTTGAAAATAATCTTCCTATTTTGGTCATTCTTTATCTACAGTGTTGGTGTACACCACAGCAAACCCATCATTGGTATTTTTTCTCCCATTCATAACTGCGTTTTAGTCTCATTTTTTGGATATCATCTTCTGTCTATTCATGTTCTTTCTTCTTGCATTCACTCTGTTTTCTTTACCTTTTTACTCGTAGCTCAAAGGATCTGTCTGATCTTCTCCATCACTACAGAGGAGAAGCAGTGGGCTCCTGCTCACCCCGGAGCAGGGAGGCCGGTCCCAACAGGATACCCACCGCCACTGCAGCGTCTCCCCAGGCAGAAACGACTTCTGTGTGTTGCACCTTACCAATGCTTGCTTCAGCCCTGGAATCTAAGCAGGGATGAGTTTTGCTACTGTTCCGTGGGTAAGCTTTTTCCATCCCATATAATGTCCGTGCTGCCCAGGACACTGTTCAGCACTTTGGCTTTCTTGTCCCTCTGCTCCATCGCAGAGGGAGGCAGTTGTGGAGTCTGTCCTCTGGGTGGCTATGCTGCAGCATCGCTTCGTTTCCCATTAACCTGAGATTTAGGCAAGCTGTTATAGTCTTTCCTTCCAGGGTCAATGGTATAGATTCCTTTTGTGTGATTTTTTATTGATGTAAATAAACACTTGTAAGTAGTACCCACATTTATCTATTCACTGACTATAAAATGGAGGCCAGGATCTTATCTCATTTTGTGAACTCAGCAATTGCCTGGTGCTTCAAATGGTCAAAAGCCACTCACAAAAAATCAGATTGGAATTTCCTTCCTATTTTAAGCTTGTACTAATTGTTCCTTGATTGTTCTGAGTGCCTGTGAATGCAAACGGGCAGTTAGACATTTTGATGCTTATTAGCACACTGGTCTACTAATTTCATGCAAATTTTTAAACCTGTGTGGGAAGATTAGACAAATAGTAGCAGATGCATTTTAATATGCTGGGGTATGTGCCTGTTTTTAAAAAACAAATAGAGAATGTTTCTAATGTGAAAACTGTGTTACTTTAATCTCCCTTTCATCCATTTTTTGATTTTTTCAGGAAGTAAAGTTTTGGTCACTCAGTAAATATCTCAGAGATGACCTAGGATCACTCTTAGGCAGAAATACAGGCTAATTTGAATGGGAAACTTTATGGGATCCTCTCCTGAAAGATCCACAGAATATATTTATTCTGGAATGAGAAGTGAGAAATGGAGAAATGCATCTGATAACTGCTTGTTATGGTTGAGTGCCATTTTGGAAATCGTAATGATTGGAATGACATAGAAATATGTGCAGAAGAGTTTGAAAAATGAAAGGAGGGAGGACCGTGCAGCATATCCTGGTGCTGTGGAAGTCATTGTACTTTTGGACGATCTTTTGCCCCGTCACTTAATATTTAGTTCATTTTTGAAACACGGTTATTTTTTTTTCCTGTCATATTTTGCTTTTGCACTAGCAAGATGACTTAGCTCCGGAGGAATTCCAAATTTTATGATAAACTTAAACAAGTTTCAAAGCTATAAATACACATACACAAACACATAGACATCATTTTTTTCTCTGCTATAGCACATCCTCAGAGCGAGTTTCAGTAGCTTTATAAAAATGCTGGTAGAAATTGTTAAAGCAAGTGAAAACATCATTATTCTTCTGAAAAATATGAAACATGCTGTTATCTAGGCAGATACATCTTTTGTTTAAAATCAGCCAACCAGCCAAAAAATAGAGAAGAAAGATCCTTAGAATATTTGAAGTCTTGGCTTGTGACGGTTGATCTGCAAGCAGGGAAGGAAGTTGTTTGTTTGTTTGTCTTTCATGCAATGACTTTCTGCTGAAAGTGATGAGGGCTTAAATGTGAATGAGGATGAGTTTTTGTCCAAAGTAGGTCAAGGGAAGAAAATCTTTATTGTCTGCCTACATCCTGTCTTGTTTCTGGAACAGGAGAGACCAATGAGAAACACCAGTTTGTGGCCCAACAAATACAATTATTGTGTACTGTGTCTTCATTTGGATGCTACGCTCAGTTAATAACCAGATCTCTGCCATGCTTCTTTATTGCTTAGGCTGAAGGAGAAAGTAATTAAACTTAATAGGTATTGCCCTTGCTTTAAGGCCACTATACATTTAAAGTTCCCAGCAAAAGTAATTAATACTAATGGAAGTCACGAGTCCTAAACAAAAGCATTTGTAAGCCAAGTAATTCACAACATGTAATTTTTTGAATAAATTATTTATAGTTTTATACATCCATAAGAACATAAACTTCCTGCTTCATGGGTTCATTCTCCCAGATTGAAACATGTAGTAAATTTTCTTTTTTGAAACTGTGAATGTCCCTTCTCCCACAGGATTTCTCAAGAAAAGCTATAAGCTTTTGCGATTTTCTATTTGAATGTTAACACATTTAATTTGAAGGCAAGAAAGAATTTTAAATACATATTTCTGAGCTGTAAGTTCTAATAACGCTGGACAAGCACTGGGCACAGCTAACTGACCATATGACTCTCTGATATTCACAGAGGGGAGAGATTTATACTGTTATTAGAAATATGATGATGTCAACATCTTAACACAGCATCAATATCAGCTCAGCAGTGGCATGAACACAGCTAGTTGGACTCCTCAAGAAAGCTATCAGTGCTGTGTTCAGATGTAGCTATAAGAACTTTGAATCATGATAGACAAGGTTTTGCTTAGAATTAGTGTCATGTTTTCCCATCGTAAATCATTTTCTACTTACCTGCCAGTCAAGCTTGGCTTGGTTGGCCACTGCATGGGAACAGATCAATTTCTGCATAGAATTGAGAGAGAAATTACTTCTAATTGTTTTCTGGGGGAGCCATTAGATCATCTACTTGAAACCTAAGCCCGGACAACCTTGCTGTATTTCCATGAATAACCTGTTTCAATACTTCAGTGACCCAATTATTTTAGTTCTCAAAAAAATGAACAAGTAACTTCAACTCTCCCCAACTTCCCAAGGACAAAAAACAAGTACCGACATATATTCTGTCTACTGTCAGAATGATTGCAAAATACCAGTCTGCCAGGTGCAGAACTCCCTCCTCAGGCAGGCTGGCTAGTGCTGAGCAGGAAGAGCAACAGCACAAAGGCAAGTCATGCAGTGAGAGGAGGGGAAAACTCTTCTCAAGGCTTAAAAATTCTAAGTGGCAAAAAATGAAACAAAAAGTGCCTTGGGTTACAAACTTTAATCAGTGCCAGGAAGCTGTACGTCCTTTGAGGCTGAGTTTGTCCAGCTTCCATCCACCAATTGTCACTATACCTTTTCCTTAATGTCACACTTTCCCTAATATCAAACATCCCCATCTGTGAATGTGTTTGCTACTACTGTGTGTTAGTCCTTAGGCCAACTCAATGAGCTCATCTCAATGAGCCCTACACATAAACCAGGTGGGTTTTATTTTTCAGCCACTGAGTCCTTCTTGTAATTGCTTCCCAATATTTCCACATTCTTCTTGAAATGGGGATCCAGAGACTGGGCACAATATTTAACAGTGGTTTTGCCAATGTTGCTGTAGGAGGCAATATTACTAGCGGGAGAGTACTTCCCATCTCTTGGGATTTTCAGGGAACTGGGTAAGGACAGTCAAGCCCCCACTGGAGAAAATGTAGTGACAAATGCCCTTAATGTTATTTTAGGTAATATGTTCTCTCTATACAGATATTGACAAGTGGGCCATTAAAAATTACCAAGCATCAAGAAGGTTACTGAAGGAAAGCAAAGATCTATTGATTTCTTGCTTTACAAATATGCTATTTATCCTATTTAGCAATTGCAGTTTTGCTGTGGTATCTCCTGTGAGGGCAATTATCAAACCAGTGGAATTATGTGGCCAGGAAAATCCTATGGAGATTTGTATAAGGAGAGGAAAGGAGGGGAGGGGCTCCATTGGCTCTCTGGTGTCCAAGTGCCTGATTCAGGCACTATTGCCACGAGAGCCCCTACTGCTAGGCGTGCAATGAAGTGTCCTCATTTCCTCATGTGTGTGCATATATGGACCCCCACTGTATAAGAAAAGAAAGAACAAGACTTTCAAGATATATCCTGCAGAGTAGGACAAGATATCGTCTTTGTTTTCTGCTTTTCATCTGATATTACCACAGTGGAGTCTGTTCTCGTTTTTTTCTTTTCTCCCATGGTTTAGCACTGAAACTCAGTTTAGGATCTTTGCAGTATGCTTTGTATGCTTTCTTTCTTCCTGTCATTTTGAAGCAGCTGGTGATCTTCTATACCACTAGTTTTGTCTTTTGAACACTGAAATAGGCATGATAAAGATTTAATATGACTTCTTGTTTCTATTCTTTTTTTTTTTTTTTTTGTATTGAGCAAGCGGATGGAATCCAAACAACATCTCTAACGTCAGAATTTAACGAAATATGTAAAGAAAACTCCTGAGGTGGCTCTAATCACAGTCCTACAGAGAGCTCTCTAGATCTGTTTCCAGAGATTACAGAACGTGATAAGATGGTGACAGTAAGTGTACACAGAAATGATTTCCTTCCTGCTCTTCTCATTTCGTATTCTTCCAGAGCAATGGAGATTGAAAGGATCTTGAACTCATGGTTACCAGGCTGCTGGGATATATATAAGAGTAAAACCAACATAAATTTTTGGGCATAATCTTGATTTGCTCAGGAAGCAAAAGGTCTCAAGAGAAAGTAAATGAAACATGAACCTTGCTCTCCTGGTGGGGTCCGCTGGCTCTGCTCCACAGCCACCCCTGCCCACTCCAGCCCCAGCTCTGGCTCTGTGGCAAGCTGCCGCACAGTAGCTCCCCTACAATTTGTTTTCTCCTTAGATGACCAACGTCTGTCCAGTTCCTTCATAATATAGTATAATCCTTTCATTTTTAAAGACTTGTCTCCTTATTAAGTTATTAATTGGCTTTAATCATTCAGACCGTTGTTCTGTCTCTGTTCCTGTTGTCTGACAGATCACTTCAGGGCCTCGTCTCCACTTTCATCCTCATCTGGGGTCTTCATCTCTCTGCTCTGCCTCCTCTGCTTTTCCTCATAGCCCCCAAAACTTGACCCTGCTTTAAATATCTCTGCTGGCATTTTGCTTAATGATCCTGTTACACATTCTTGAAGCCCTTTTCACTCAAGATTCTCAGGGCTTTATCAGCATCAATTAATTTCCAAACACCTCTGTTTTATCATGCAGATTTTACACATGGGTAAACTAGGGCATGGAGAAGTCAGTCAGTTTGCTCAGCATCACAGACAGAAGTAGCACAGTTTAAAAAGCGCCGTGATCTTCAGTGCTGCCACGCATCTCCGGTGTCTGCAGACTTCATTTGTAGTTCTAAGTGGCAAAAATCAAACCACAGCAGATTTAATACCCATGCACTCATCCATTTCCTATGTGTTGATGTGAATGAAGCATCTCTGTTGGTCTGGGCATTTACAAAGTGCATAGCTGAAGTTAGCATACTATTAATCTGAATACTTCAAAGATGAGCTAGGGAGTGCAGGATAATATTTAATCTCCTTAGATAAATATCAATGTCCCAAGCACGCAGTGCCATAAACATTTAAACATTAGGAAAACCACTCTTATCGTATAATTTTGGTCTCTTCTGCTTCATCTTGTTCAAAGGAACTTGAACACATTTATCATGACTGAGTTGAAATTTGCCACTTCAGTACCAAATCCTTTAATGGCTTTTTCATGTGACCAGCACTGCAGGGGTCTTGTTTTGATGTTCAACAAGAAAGACACATAAATGTAAATGCCTTGCTCCTGACTCTTACTTATTCTTTTAAATTGAATTCATGAGTTTTCGTGTCAATACAAATTAGATAAATAGCTGGAAGAACTTGTTAGCCTATTTCTGTGGGTTTTATTTTGTTGTTGTTGTTGTTTTAGTTCACTAGACTTGATTATGCATTTGTTGACAAAGGGAAGGGAAAGAAAAAAATCCATCACAATTATGCACATTTTGCTGCAAGGCTTGAAAGGGCAATCCAGAAATCAGATGATAAACTAGTTAAGCAGATATATTAAGAAATGGCAAGGAAACAAAATTTTTGCTTTTAAACTGTCAGGCAACTGCTTATGCACTTGCTCTAAGTATGTCATCAAATTAAACAGTAAAAGATTCTCTGTCTCCCAAAATGCCCAGCTAATACCTGAGATGACCGAGACATTTTCCTTTGGCTTCAATACATGCTTACCCAGACTTGGTGGAGTAGGGTGGGCAGGTAACTGCATGAGGCTTGAGCAGAAGTCAGGCCTATTCCCTCTCTCTCTCTCTTTCCCTGCCTGAAGGCAGTGACTTATGGTGGTTAATTGTAGCAGGTTGGGAGCACCAGGAAGACACATGCTGAAGTGATGCATAGAGCAAGGCGTGAGTGGGGAGAAGGCACGTGGTTTGTGAATATGGATGCTGCAGAGAAGCAAGAAACAGCTGCAGTTCATCCTTCTCAGTTAAAAGTAAAAAATAAAAATAAAAAAATGTGGCTAGCCAGCTTTGTTCTTCCACTTACAGATAACTACTTATTTGCAAATAGTCAGCACTTGCCTATTAAAAACTAATACGCGGCGAATCTTGTCCCAGTGTGGCACTCAGATAATGAGCTCATTCACCAGAGGTTTCATGTCGTGGTCAGGGAAAATGTTCCTCAAATAGGACTCTTATGCAGGAGGAGAAAGAAGTTCATGAAAACTAATTTGTCTCTCTGATTGTTACCCCTTCTGACCACTTACAGTGCATGACACTCGCCTACCCACTGCTGATTTTTCTCCTGAGCTTTCCCCAGTTCCCTTTGTGGAGCTTCTCCCCTCATTTCAAAGCTTGTTTTCAAGGTCTGACGAGGAAGGTGGTCGTATGTGAGTCAAACCCTGTGCTTGGAATCACTCAATGGAAAAGACATGTGCTCATCCATGCATATTTGATACTTCACTTCTAAAAATAAAAGGACTGTTTTATCTAAGAACAATGCGTTTTCCAGTATAAGTCAGAAATAAATCAGATGACAGCTATTTTGAGCTGTCATTCACCTTTGACTGCAAGGTAATTTTCCTAAGCAATACCTATTAAAAAGAAAGAAAAACTGATTGTCAGCTTGTTGCATTTTCACAGTGATATCTTCGGGTGTTGGGGGTAGCCTGAAGGGAACAGTGGGTGTTGCAAGTCCTGTAAAATAAGCTTGAAGGACACAGCAGAGCCTTGGAAAATAAAGATAAAAGGCCCTGCTTTCCCCTTTTTCAGGAGAGAAGCGGTGGCCTCCCCTATGAGACGAGGCTTTCTTCACCAGGCTGCGCTGAGCCTTTGTGTCTCCGAGCGGAAGGAAATGGCGGGGGGCTCCTCTGCCGCGTCCCCAGGCAGCGCGGGGCAGATGCCTTCGAGTCTGCAGGTTGTGGTGCTGCCCCACCGCACCTCGCTGCGGAGCTACGGGATATGCAGTAATTAAAAGAATTTATCTCCTCTTCCCAGGATCCTGCCTACCCTGGCAGAAAAACATTCCTACTAAAATGATCTAAATGAAATGGGAAGGAGAGGGAAAGCTTTGTGTGCTCTGTGTTACTCCGCAGAGGCAGACACTGCCATTTTTCTGGGTGAAAGTCAGCTTCTCTGGTCTGAACATCAGAAGATCAGGTTGAAACTCTGCATTAAAATGATTTCATAAAGCAACCTGAAGCCGGATCCAGCCTTTTCACTGTGCAGGATACTCTGTTTTTTTCTCTCTCTGCATGTATGCATGCCCTTGTATTTTTCTTGTAATTGTTGGGAGAGGCTTTCTCTCTTACTATTTTCCCTCGATTTGTAGATACCTTGTAATCTATCTCAGCCCACATAAAGGCACTCTTTCATGCTTGCTGTCCCCATAATGATGGCTTCTGTTATGCAGGAGCTACTTTCTATCTTCTGTTGTATTCTGCCCTTTGTGGAAGAATTGATATTGTTCATTTGTCTGTTGCACACCGCTATTAGGAAATGTGATAGAAGGGCTTCCTTTTTGAGACACAGCTCCTGCTTTCTTAATAAGAGAGCAATAGGTGTGTGCGATCTTCCCTGCATTAAGAGAAAGGGAAGAGAGCACAGAGACAGCATCCTTTTCCTCCATGCCCTATCTGTTAGTGTGCCTACTAGTCCTGAGTTCCCTTCACCTGCACGAATGCAAAGGACTGATCTGCGCCTTTGTGTGCACAAATGAATGCAGATATCTCTGCTAACCGTAGTTTTTTTTTTTTTAAACTATTTGGCCCATTCCTCCTCTGTTTGAAATCTTAGTTAAGACTCTATTCTTGATTATTCCACTGTAATTTTGTATAGCCAAGAAGAAAAAATAGTTTATAGGGGCTGGCTGGAGCAGCAGAGTTGAGGGAGTGCAATCCTGGAATGACTGGTGTGCAGTTTAGAAGGTTGCTAGACAGGGCTGTAAATTATGCCATGTGTGGTTCATCAATTATATAGATAAAACTGTGAAGGAGAGTGGTTTGTCAGAAAAGATAAGAAAAGAGGGACTGAACCTAGATATATGTTCTGTGCTGATGATCTGGTCGTTTTTAGAAGTGAGAGGAGTCACTTGTAGAAGCCACTTAATAAATTTAATGACTATTGGAAGGGACAGGATAAAAAAGAGCTAAGATAAAACGTTAAGTATGCTCGCACTTGCAAAATCAGTGCCACTTTTCTAAGTTTGCTGATGATTGTAGGCGTGGCCTGGACATAAAGAAAAGGTCAGGGTTACCTTCTACTTAATTAAAGGGGAAGGGGCCCCATTTTGGGACCAGGTTCCGTAGAGGGCTTGGGACACCACCCAAAATCTCCCATGCTCATCCCAATGTGGTTTCTCAGGCGACTAGGCTGCAGATGTGGCAAGGTCAAGCACACCCCCTGGGGTTATATATGCTGCCAGACATGAACAAGCATGAGAAAAATGTTTTGCTGGGCATTTTTAACGTTTCCTCTCTGTTCCACATGGAGAGAGGAAGGAATAAGGAATAAGGGAAGAATGATTTGAGCATCCAAGAAAATATGCATAAGCCTTTTGGGGTATTGAAATAAGTGTGGGATGGATCTAGTGGCATTCCTTCTTTTCTTTTCCCCAGGTGTTCACTGTACTCTGTGCCCCCTTTGCAGTAGGGAGGCGGCAGAGCCCCCCCCCCCCCTCCTCAAAGGCAGCTGCACAGAAAGCGACAAACAAATCCCCACTCTGGCTGTGGCCCTGATGGCATCTTTCTAGAGCAGAGAACAAAATGAATTCCTATATGTCAATGACAGAAAGTCCTCTGAGCTGGACTGGAGACACACCATGTGCAGGTGACAATGACAAGGACAGTTTTTCTTCACTGTGTTGCTCTACGGCTTTCAGTAAAGGAAAGGTCCTTTGGGAAGAGAATAAAGGGGACCTAGCCTAAAAAATAAAATGGGGATTGAGAGGGGGAGAACTGGAAGAGTGAAATGTGCAATTGTTTTTTTTTGTTGTTGATGTTGTTTTAATAGGCTGCCCATCGGGTTATCTAATAGTCTTACATCCGTGTGCAATAAAGCGTAATACTCAAAACCCATGGATGGGATGGATGGGTTGTTTCTTCAAGGCCTTAAGTAGGTCCTTAGCACCAAAATAAAACAACCCCCCTCCAAAACCAACCTTAATAACAGGTGATATCAATGAATGTTTGTGGTTTTAACTGCCAAAAGATGGCAATATCCTAATACAAAACAATTTCCAAAGGCTGGAAAGTTAGAGGTTGCTGACATACTGCTACCACTGCCACCTGCCCCCTGTGCTGGCGGGAGAATGCCACCATCACCCAGTGCTGAATTACATCCCCATCATCTCTTGATGGGGACTGATGATTTTTAGAGCTCATGATGCTGAAAGCTTAACTCCTCCTGGTGGGCCACTGCATTTTGGAGCAGATGCCAGCGCATTGTGCTGCCCCTCAAGGAGCTGGGGGTGATCGTGGAAGAGCTGCTGAGGTGTCCCCCGAGGCCACCGGGCTTGTAAAGCCTTGCCAGCTCGCAGGGCTCATGGTAGAATTCAATGGGCGGTTTTTCATGAGCAGAAAGTATGTTTGACAAAATTCACCTCTGCTATACATCTCAGTGGCTGCTGAAATTGTATCAAGTTACATCCTCAGTCAATTTGGTCCATTATTTGATTTTACAATTTGTATCAAGACAGTATTTTTTTTTAAATTAAAACAGATCATTTCCGTTGTCCATACCTATTGCTGACAGAAGGCTCTCACACAGCAAAGTTTACCTTTCATTTGTTCCTGTGTAATAACCCGTTAGATTTGCTGAGAAATACCATGTTTCTTATGCAATGTCAACACCTACTTCCATTTACTCTTTCTCTTCAGAAAACTCAGTGTGAATCCCAGATGCTGCAGCATGCTGGTGTCCTTGACCCAGTGGAGTGCTATGAGAAAGTAATTAAAGGAAACAAATTGATGAGGATTTAGGGCTGGAAAAATGCACAGCTTTTTCTTTTCTTTTTCGTCATTGCAGTGGTGAAACTCTGTAGGCAAAGTGAGGTTGAAAGGTTTCCAGCTGGGTCACAGGCTCTGTGTTGGTACTTCCTGAAGGCCAGAGGTCTGAATAATTTCAGGAATGCTTAATTTTATTTTTCAAATCTACTTTTTGTAGTTTGCATCAAGTATTGATGTCCAATTAAAAAAAACAGAAAGCAAAACAGACCTCAGAGATTTCCTCTGTTACTGGATAATTTTCTCTGATGGGGGAGGAGATGGGTAAAGTTAAACAGGAAAATCTGATCTGACATTTTTGTCTAGGATGTTTACTGACAGAATATACCAGCAAGTTGTTTTCATCTCTAAATCCTGTCTTCAGGTAAAAATCAACTGTATTTTGTGTGGAATATATCAAAGTCATGAGATGCATTTCAGATACTTGAATAATTCAAGTACTGACGTTCACTAGAGCTCATATTTCCCTGATATAGTAACACAGACGTTATGCTGTTAGTTTTAAATGATATACTCCCATGTGTTAAAAAAACAAAGACTTTGAAAGACTCTTCAGGTCTCCCTTAGTTAAATCTAGAGTACTCTACCAAGTTTCCACAGTACCAGCTACAAATAAATCCAACATAAACACAAGCTTTTGGGGTTTCTTTAAAAAATACCCTTGCTGAAAGGTTTGTTAGCCAGTAAGGCTGATGACTGGTGCCAAGATAACTTCCAAGAGCTGCAAAACACATAGTTTCTGATAGAAATAAGATTTCTGGTATTTTGAGCTTTATACTCCTTTATTTTATTTTAGGTTAAATAAATAAATACAGCAGAGGCTCAACATCAACCGGTCCTTCTGAACTTTGAAATTGCTGCATACACATTTACTCTATGAGATCTGGGAATCTTACAGAACCCAGGAAATACATCAAATCCCCGAAGCCCTTTCCCTTACAAAGTTTACTCAAAACATCTAAAAATTTCTAAGAAGTTTTCCCTTTTTTACATGCCTAATTGGATCTATGCCTTTTAGATTCTTTTCTTACTCACAGCTGGGTCCCTCCACTTGCCCCTGCTCTGGCTTGATGAACACGGGAAGGGGCTGCTTGTGGGTGGAGCAGCTTGGGGCAGCTGCTGCTGGGAAGGTTGTTAGGGCCTGTTGAGCGGGACAGGTGAGCCTTCTCCTCCTTGATAAAAGGTGGTCACAAAGGCAGCAGAGCACCTACTCAGGGGCTCCTACTGGAAATAAAATCCATTGCAGAATTTGCTGATGTGCTGGGATGCTGGAGAAGCAGACCAGGGGAGTGATTTCTGGAGGCTGAACAGTTAAGGTGAGTCCTGGGGTTTTCTATATAGTGAGCAGCTGCACTAATCCAATGAGCCCTGAGAGCTGCTAAACACCAGGTGTGTGTGACTAAAAAATACATAGGCGGTCAGAGATGCAGAAAAGTGAGGGCTGTGGCTGGAAGATAAAACACTTTGGGTTATCTGTAGAGTAGATGATGCAGTGCTAGTTCACCTCACCATGGTGGTGGCAGGAGCTATATGCTGAGGCCACCTTCATGACTGTATCTTGGACCTTGTATGTCCTTGTTGTGGCAAAGCCATGACAGTAGTGAGTAGGGAGCCTCCTGAGTAACCTTGCTCCTGCTATGTACGTGAGCTGTGTTTTCTGTTCTTGCTCTTTAATGAGCTGTTTGGGGTGAAGTAGGTGGAGCTTTTGGAGATGGTTTGTGTACAGTTGAATCCACACAGAACAGCTTCCTCTTCTAAGTTAGAGACCTCTTACAACCCCCTTATTCTGTGGAAATGTGGTATTTCTGATGCTAACCTCCTGCCACTTTTTTGCCACAAGGGTCTTGGGGATAGATGAGAGCTTGGATAGTAAGGGATTAATTGGGGATTTGCCACAAGCGGTAACAGAAGAAAGACTCTAAGTTGTAAATAGTTTGGGTAGGGAATAAATACCACAGAACTGTCTGTTATAAAAATG
This sequence comes from Anseranas semipalmata, assembly GCA_013399115.1. Lineage (NCBI taxonomy): Eukaryota > Metazoa > Chordata > Aves > Anseriformes > Anseranatidae > Anseranas > Anseranas semipalmata. The sequence continues at coordinate 458,273 of VXAA01005080.1, forward strand.
CTTTATTGCCAGTAATAAGACTTGGAACACCTGTGAAGGAGCTAACTGTTATAGATAAATGATAAGTGTTTGAAATGGCATAGTACAAATCAGAGTGTTTGGTGTGTGTGTTAAAGTTTGAGAGCATAAAGCAAAGCATTTGGTATATCAGTGTCTGAGTAAGTGATGTCTGTGCACCTTACTTCCGGGTGTGTCAGGTTAACTTTTGCTGTCAGTGTTTACGGAAGTGGCCTGTACAACCTGCTGCAAAGCCACTCTGTCAGTCAGAGAAGTAATTCAGAGCAGGCCTCAGGAGCCTGCTCTGCTTGGCCTATGCAATGTCATCTCCACCCCGCTTGGGACTTGTTCTAAATTGTGTTAGAAATACTATATTTATAATGTATAATTTATGTTTTTAATATGATTTAAAAGCTGAAATATTACTTCCACTGAAGTCTGGGGTTGAAGAGTCCCTTGAGCACTGAAGCAGTTAACATTGAACAAAATGTACGTTGTGAAGAGGTACCAAATTGCGTCAGTTTAATTCCTAGGTCACTGGATTTCTCCTGGTTCAACTGAAGTAGCACTGTGTGTGTGTTTTAGAATTTTCTCTAGTTCATTTTTTCATTAGTTTGTTTTGGATTTGAGCCCACAAAAATCCCCACAGAATGTAAAGTTGGATTGCACAGCTCTTTATTTTGAATTTCTGTTCCTGTTTTTAGGGCAGGTAAAAGGAAGCTGTTAATCACATACCTTAAGACATCAATAAATGTAACATTTAATATGCACGTATTTCTATGCAATTGCTTTGAATATTATGTGTACTTACAGACCCTCATAAAATTGTTGGAGGGAAGAGTTGTTTTATGCCACTGGGATATATCAAGACAAAAACACTTTGGAGTGAAAGCCCAAACTGACCACAGATGTAGTGCAATGCACTTATTTCACTGGAAGACCAGTGGGTGTCAACCTGAATTGCAGACTTTATTCTGCATTCCCCAGAGTTGTGTATTAAGTGGGTGAGTGGTTACCTTCCATTTCATAGGAATTTATTTTCATCACCTGTGACCAATTTTTTGAAAGAAAAGCAGCCTGGGTTAAGTGTTGAAGGAGAAAGCTTAAATCCAGTTCTGTTGTATTGTTTTGGGCAAGTCTGAAGTCTAGTAACTGATATTTAAACTTTCATTGCTGGGAGAGTGTTTATGAAGATTGTGGCTCTGCCTCTAATTCTTTTACTTTTCTGCCTAAATCCCAAACAGTGAAATGTTAAGTATAGCAATAGTTAAATCTCCACGTTGGGACCCTGTGTATGAGCTCTGTGGCATTTTGGCAGTAGCTCGCTATGCTGGCCTCAGAGTTCACAGGTATTGCCTGAGGGGACAAGCAATTGCAGAATCTGACAGCCAGGTCATCATGAATTTTAGAGGATGTTCCTGTGGCCAGGGACAGACCTGATAAAATAGGAAGAACAGTTGTAATCAAGGTCTGAAAGATGAACAGACAACCATAGCTCTAAGTATTAAAATTCCTTCTCTTATGGTCTTCTATGCAGGGTTTTGGATGTGTGCTTAGGTTAAAGATTTTTGCATTTGAATCTCAAAATAGGCTAAATGGACTTTTTTTTTTTTTTTTACACGTACTTCAAAGATACTTGGGAATACTCAGGGAAGACTGAAGTCCATGGGATGGCTGCAGTGTATGTTGAGTCCTACAAAACAACTGTAGTGACTGGAGCGTATGAAAGGATGGTTTGATAGAAAAGACCTTGTATTAGGATTTGTAGATTAAATCTTTACCTCAGCCCAGTCAGTCTGTTCCCTATTTGCTAAAATAGGATGGATGTTTTCATTTGTCAGGGGTGGTATTAAGAGAACAAAATCCAATAATAGTGAGCGTCTCAGATGCTGGTGATACAAACTGCTCAGCTATTTGTGCAGGAACCTGCAGTTTTCTTGGCTTTCTACAGCCAGTAAAATGGAAAAGTTGTCACCTCTTGCTGTTTGTTTTCCTTTCCTTTAATTTCACCATATGCAAAGAAGGAGGAGTGTTAGAATGACACCCTGGGCAGGAAAATGATGATATTGCTTGTTCTTCTCTCTGCTTTAAATTTTTTTTATCTTTCATTTTGCTGGTGGTTTACTGTGTGTGCATATCCAAATTTTAGTAAGTGTTTGTGCAAGACAATCAATGTAGCAGGAAGGACAAAAGTAGAAATTATTGAATGCTGAAGCTTTTTAAGAAGCGTATTGACTTAGGAAGGCTCTCTGCTATCATGGTTATCTTCACCTCTGTTAGGAGTATTTCACAGATGCATCCAGGTTTATGTTGAGTAATTATCTCAATTCTTATACATTTACATAAATCCAAGTAGTTGAATTTTTAGAACTTTAAAACAAGCACACCCATTCTTCAGAAGACTTTTATCCTCATTGTTGTGAACAGCCCCAAAACAACCAAATATTTACTGATGTCTCCTGAATCACAAAGACAACCCAGAACTGAATATCTTATGTCAGACTTACAATTTTGATCCATTCTTGTGATTTAAGAATGAGATGGGGAGAGCTGGTGCAGAATATTTTTACTTTTAATGTTGTCAATATTGGCAGATGAAGACAATATTTTCTCCTGGGCAATAACACTTGTCATGGGTGGGAGTTCAGATCCATCCTCTCTGCCTCTGCTAGGCCAAGCTCTTTGGAAGGTTCCTTAATGCTGAGACAAGGTCTGCTCATACTGGGCTTTGCTACATCCATGGGGTGTGAGCTGGAAGTATTAAGTTCTTCATTTAATACCCTAAGTGCCTATATACTGAGCACTTGCTGAGATCTGAATAGAGTAAATGGACTGTGTGATAAGTGTCTCTTCTGGAAAAAGTCCATCCTGTCTATCAGGTGTGTGATACAAGCATGGGACACCTGCTTCCCTGGGTGGCCCCACTGCAGAAGCAGGTCCATGGCTCCCCGCATCCTTTCCTACGCACCATTGAACAACTTCAAATGGTTCAGCTTCAGAAAACAAGCAAAACAAATGGTCATCTACTTAGACTAATGAAACCTCAGTGCTCCTGCTAAGACTTTAGCATAGTTAAAATGTCTCTTGTATGTAGAAGATACTGCTGTATTGTTTAGTATTTGCATTTTTTTTCTCCTCCAAGAGGCTCTCATTTTTCAATGATTCTTAGTCCTTAAGTAACTCTTCTTGTATGTTCAACTTTGCTACCTTATTTTCCATATGCTACTGAAACTTGCGCTGTTTGTTACAGTTTCCTAATCAAACTTTAAAGCATCTGTGTATTTAATGAGTAGTACTGGCAGTCTTAACTATTCAGTATGGCTGGATGATGAAGACATTTAATTTTCTCAGTGAGAGATATACAAGTCAAAGCTTCGCTTAACGGTGGTGCAATTAAATTGAAGTGGTCTATAGTTTTCCCAGACAACAAGAAATTGTTTTTAGTTTTTGAATGTACATCTTCAATGGTGAAAGTTGAGGCAACCAAAAACTAATCATGGCCTAGGAAATAGCTTTAAAATTCATGATCAGCCTTGTATACAAAGCTTTTCTCTACGGCAGATAATTCAGGCTTTTGTTTGTCCTTTATTTCTTGTGTGTTTGTAATGATTTATGACATGATCACTTAGGAAAGCATGCTCAGTTTGTTCCCAGTTGTCTGCAGGATGGGCTTGGTCATGAACAGGATTTCTGTATGGAGCCTCAAAATCACGGTTGTAATGCTTTCATATCTTTTAATTACAATCAGAAGAAGAAAAAAGCTGGAGTTGTCACTCTCTGAAGATTCTATTTAATTTGGAAGCAGGAATAATTGCCCAGTGACTTGAATGCAGTGGCCCATTGGTGCTCACCTGCAATTGCAAGCCCAATATTAGAGCAGGCTTTGCAGTCCATTAAACCTGCCTCAGAGAAGCACAGACCTGCTTAGGTTTTCCAAGGAGGATTTTTAAAGGGCTAAGTAAATCAGTTGAATACCTCTGTGGCAAGCAGAGACTTGTGGAGGAGAAGGCAGGGTATGCTGTTACAGACTGTTGGATTCAGCCTCTACCAGATTGATCTTGGAGAAAAATCAGGGGCCTTGTACAAGTGCCTTAGTCTGATCAATCGCTGTCTTGTCCCTCTGGATGCTGAAGCTTCCTGTTCACAGTAATGGCTCTGCAAAGTGAAAACCCACTAGAGTAAGAACGAAACTGTTGATCTTATGCAGGATGACCACCAGAGAAATCTAACAATTATTGCCACTCTTGCTAATGGGGTTGTTTTTGCTCTGTAACCTAATGAGGGAAGCCCCCCCCCTTACTTGTTGCATTACAACTACTCAGACAACACAGATGCAATTAAATTTATTACATTCTTTCATTTCTCCATGTTACAAATCAGCTGATCAGTGTATTCTGAAGCATAACCATCTCCTTCAGCTGTATCTGAAGGACCAAATCCTCCTGGTAATATACTGTGCTGGAACAAAGGTCCAGTGGGGCTTTGAAGGAACTGTCTCATTGTACTGGGCAAAAAACACTTGAAAACCACAAAAGTGTTTCAGTGGAAGTTTTGAAGTTTGACTCGAGGCATGAGTTTCTCTATCCATCAGTGCCACATCTCCACTTACTCCAGCCACTGCATTCTCTTGGCCAGGAAGGAGCGGGAGCTCTGTTTGCTGTCCGTGTTCTTTCTGGTATCTGCCCTGAGCTGTTCTTATGCAGAAGCAGAAAAGAAGTTCTGCTTTTCTTAATTGCCATTGGAGGAAGTGGCTCACAGATGAGAAGAGGCAGGTTTAATACGGTGGAGTATCGGATACTCGAGACCATCTTTCTGTTTCTTTTGTACCTTTTCAGATACAATCCACTATCCTCTAATTTTACCTGTTCCTATGGTTATGTTCTAACATCAGAGTAGAGCAGCCAGTTATTTGCCTTCCTATCTGAGCAGTCAAATGTCTTTTTCCTACTGAAACTGGTCAGTTTTGTTGAGATGCACAATTATGCTCTTGTACAGAAAGAGGGAAATACTTCTATCTTTTTTTTTTAAAAAGGAGGTATCACCTGTGGAATCACTGTTTTCTTCTGTGTAATGTAGGTTGTATGCTTCTGTTTCTACCAAGCACCATTTTACAACCTGTTATGTAATTCTTGAGCTTGCTTTGCTCTGGATGCTCTTGACTTGTCATCCTGGCTGTGAGGAGCTGCGGTTGGGTGCCCAGCATGGACTGCTATACCTCCCAGCCAGGGTTAGCTGGTCACCTCCCTCATCTTATGCAGGGGCTCTGCAGGCTTCAGGATGGGCTTTGGTTTTTTTTTTTTTTTTTTTTGCACT
>VXAA01005080.1:463618-487495 GCA_013399115.1 Anseranas semipalmata
TTTTTTGCACTTCCTTCCCCCCACCCCAAGGTAGAAAATAAATTTGGTTTACTTTTTTTTCCTCCAAATTGTCTTGTCATAGGGATTTCAAGTTGAATTATAAAAAAATGAGAGAATTCCTGAAGAATGCTAGGAAGTTAGAAGGGAGAAAAGATGAAAATAGAGGTGAAAAGCAGGAAGGGGAGTTCAGAAATTGAAAGGGGAAGGGAAGGGATCATAGAATCATAAATGGTTTTGGTTGGAGAGGACCTTCAAGATCACCTAGTTCCAACCCCCCTGCCATTGGCAGGGACACCTTCCACCAGCCCAGGCTGCCCAAAGCCCCACCCAGCCTGGCCTTGAACAATTCCAGGGATGGGCATCCACAGCTTCTCTGGGCAGCCTGTTCCAGTGCCTCTTGACCTTCATAGTGAAGAATTTCTTCCTTGTATCTAATCTAAACCTACTTTTTTAAGTTTAAATGCATTACCTCTTGTCCTGTCACTACACTCCCTGATAAAGACTCCCTCCACATCTTTCCTGTAGGCCTCCTTTAAATATTGAAAGGCTGCAACAAGGTTTCCACAGAGCCTTCTCTTCTCTAGGCTAAATGACCCCAGCTTTCTCAGCCTTTCTTCACAGGAGAGGTGCACCAGCCCTCTGATCATCTTTGTGGCCCTCTTTCTGGATCAGAAATGGGCAAAGAAGAAAACAGGAGGGCAAGGAGTTGGGTGGGAAGGGGGGTAGAATCAGAAGGCAATGATGAAAGAAGGTGGCATAAGCACCTTAGCTGTGGAGGTACCATCTGCTTGCAAGCTATGGTCTTCCTCTGAATGGTGATTTGTGCCCCAAATGTAGAATGGACACTTTCTGCTTGGATTTTCTGTCTCCCGAGACATACTGCAGGTTTCACATGTTCATAAAATGTCATTTTATAATATAATCTCTTCAGGCAAGAGAAGTAGATGGAGGTGGTTTCTCAGTGGCTGAATATCAGGCTGGTGACAGGGATGTTGGTGGGAGCTGGCAGGTCCTCTGGAGACCAGATCGCTCAGATAGGAGCTGGATTTTCTTGTGGAGTTCAACTTCAGGCACTGACGGATATATCCAAAGGTACAGGTTGCAGCTATGCTCTTAACTGTGATTTGTGCCTTTGAAAATGTACCTCCTAAATCTCAGTGCAGCCTCCCCACTCCCAGTAGATTATGTGACACTTTATAGTCTCCTTTTATGCTTACACCTAGGTAAACCTGGGAGAGGAATACCTTTCATTTCTAGAGATTACTGTGAAATGAGACCATGGGATACTACAGGCTTAAAACCAAAGTCTTTTCTCATTGAGTTGAGAGAAGAATTTCATTAATGGCAACAGGTTAACATCCCCAAATGATGAGGAATATGCACAGATGTAGGAGGAGGCACCCAACATACAAGAACCCCCCCCACCACCACCACCATCACCATATTTAGGGAGGCTGAATGGCTCTGGGAAACTGATGGCTGGTAACTTCTATTGGGGAGGGTAAATCCTAACTGGCAAAAGGTTCGATTGAAAATGGGTTTATTCAATCTAAGTCATAAAATATGCATTTGATATATTTAGGTTTTTACCCTTTTCTGAGATAAACCGCTAGAGAAATCGAAAGGAGTTTATTCAATGTTTTTGCCTTATGAAAACATACCACAGACGTTTGTGCCCTGAAACTGGCACAGTTCCAAGCCAAAGAAAATAAAACAGACCTAAAGTAATTATTAATAGCCAGCGAATATGTAGGTTTGCCTGTCAGGCAGTGGATGTGGATGATAGTTTGACATGACTTTTCCATATCAACCAATTTCATTCCTTCTAGCATATGAAAAACCCAGAATATAAAAGAAAAAAACATTAAATTCTGAACAGAAATTCAGTGTATTTTATTAAAAATTTGGAAGCTTCTAGATTGAAGAAAAACTTGTTCTGGAGTGTCTGAATTTCCCCACACATGTGACCTGTTATGCTCCTCAAACACCTGAGTATTGAGATTGACACCACAAGCCTTCACTGAAAGTCAGGTCTTTGCCTCTGAGTACTCACTAGCAGCATGTTTTTCAGCTTTGATTTGATGATTTCCCTCTACTAACCTGACACTGAGAGAAGAGCAATTAACAAATCTTGTTGGTAAAGAAGCAGTCCAAAGTGATGGAGGAGACCTGGCCAGTGCAGCCCCGAACCCCCACTTCATTACCAAGAGTAATGACACCGTTCCTTCCCCAATTGATACAGCTCAGCGCTGCTGCCAACATGACTTAATTCCTGATTTGAAGGACGGCCCTAACTATAGAAGATGGAAGATTACTGCAAAATGTCAATGGGTTTTAAATCAAGGAAGTTGTATTTGCAAGAAAATCTGTTTTAATGACTAGTATCCAGTAACATATGGTCTTGGATTTGTCAATAAGAAGCATATAAATTCCTTTTGGGAATATTCTGAGAAGCTACTAATTGTTGATGAGAAGTGGTAGGTCTTTTTGATTAAAGTGAATAAAGTAATCTTCTGATGGAGTAATTGTCCATTCGATAGGAGTCCTTCGGATTTTGTCCCACTGGTGCAATTACAGTAAGTGAAACTATTTACTGTGCTGATGGGGGATGATGCTGTATGGATCACAGTGCTTGAAATGAGACCTGTACTGTAGCAAACACTGTAATCACTGGTTGACAGTGGATTTTTTTTCCCCTTTTTTGTCTATTTCTTATGTTTTTCTTGAAGAGTCTTGTTTTTATCATAATGCCAATTAAAAACCAATTCTGAGACCTTAAATAATCTTATGAAGTGAATCTCTGTTTTCCAGCCAGTCTTAATCAAAACCCTAAATAAAGGTGTGCTTCTGTTGTTTTCTTTGGGGCTGATTCTAGTCTCTAAGGCAACTTTCTGCCATTGTGAAGAGTCCTCAAAGTGCTGGGAGTTTCAAGTGTCATTTACACTTGCTGGAAGACCAGAGCATTTGAAAGGCTTTAGCAGTTTCATCCAGTTCTCCTGCTGTTGAATTATTTGCCCTTGATTTACAAGCATTTACTACAGACCCTCTCCAAAAACATGAAATGTTTAGATTTTCTTTGGAGACTTCACTTGCTAGGAATACTTGAAGTTTCATGCTACAAGATACATCTCTATTTTCTCATCTTTAAGTGTACTCCTTACCCGCCATTATGTCTTAAGCTTTTGTCAACTGTTTACACCATGATTTTCCCATGCTTAGAAGAGGCAGCTCCGGCTTCCCTTTACAGTCCCACCACTTCCATCTGCAATTAAGCACAGCTGAAACTGGAAGATATGTTTGAGAAATTTGTCAGAAAACGCAGCAGAAGGAGGCAGCTCAGCTCCCTGGTCCCTTCCAGTCATGGAGTGACAGCTTCAAGAGTGAACTTAATCCATATTTAATCCAATCTTCTCAAACTAAATATTCCTTTTGATGTTTAAAGAGAAAAATATGTCTTTTTTTTTTTTTAATTCTTTTTGTCAGGGAATATATCATCCGGTGATGAGGCCTTTTCCATATCAGAAGGTCTCCATCACCTATTATTGTAGTATTTCACAACTTTTTTTCTGTGGCCACTTTCTTGCCTTTTTCCTTGTGTCAATGCCAAACGGCCTGCATTACAGCTCTTTGTGGTGAAGCTGGCAGTAGGATGGTACCTGTAAAACTCAGAATAATTATTTCTAAAATATTGAAGTTTGCCTACAACTTAAGGAAATTAATAGTTTATAAAATCATGAGTGCCAATTGTATTCCCCTGTCTATAGAAGGCAACTCACCTCTGGAAAATCACTTCCATTGAACTTTTGGGGGAGTTTGGATCTGGGCACTATCTGTAGCCAAACACTGATGGTATGTGCTTATAGTTGACAGTATTCATGTTTTCTTTTTGGAAAGACAGTTCAGCCATATTTGTTTTACTCTTTCCATTCTGTTTTTTTTTTTTTCCTGTTGTCTCTTCTTTTAAACCTCTCTCTGTAGTACTTTTGTGTTTTGCCTTTTCATTTCTGTAGCATGCTGTCTCTGTTGGACAGAAAGAGAAGGATATTTCCTGACTTCTTCAGCACATTACAGTTGCTGATTTTGTTCTCAGGTTGGGATTTCACCAGGATTCCTAGCTCTCCTGTTCAGATCTAATGCATGGCAGGATGAACTGAGAGTATAGTATGGAAATGCTAATGGTTAATATACCATCAACACTATAGTTTGCTATGGATTATGTACTGTATGGGCTAACAGTTGTGCACTATTCACAGAGCTCCTAGGCAAGCCACATAAAGGGTTCTGAGGAAATGGTGCTAAGGTTGTTCACCAGTAGCTTTTTCTTCTGACAGACTTGGTGGGTTGTATGTGTTTTTTTTTTTTTTTTTCTTTTTTTTCCCCCCTTCCTCTTTGTGGTTGTGCAAACTCTACTGAGTAATGTTGCTTTCAGGTCATGAGAGGTTAGGTTTTCTCCTAAAAGCTGAAGGGAGAAAACTTCCCAGCATTAAGTAGTTCTATTATAGGTTCAGAATTAAAAGTAAACAGAAACCAGGATAATGTACTGTTTTATTTACAGTCAAGTCCCTTTGTTTCTTAAAATCTGTAATATGATGTTTAGGAGTTTGGGTGGGCTTGTTCATGCAAAATCTATTCTCCACCCATAAGTAGCTACATTTGTATTGATTTTTTTTCTCATACAATTGCACAAGTGAATATGAACCCCATATCTACCACAATTAGCTGAACCATTCATGTGTTCATGGCATTAATATGCTTTGACCTTAACCTGCAGCCTGGGTTTTGCTATTCAGAGTTATGTCAGTACAGTGACATTTAGATTTGACTTGCCTTGCTTTTTGCTCTTTATTGATCAAATGTGCTGTACGGTGGATAGGTTAGTCTCCTAAGCTGTATGTTGTATTATTACCAGTGATGAGAGCATCTGTTGGTGCTGCTACTGATATACATCTTTAGCCCATTAAAATGCAAATTTTAAGGCGTGCAGCAGATAGAAATCTCTGCACCTTAAAGCACTGAGAAAGCTGGCTAATTATGACTCCAACTATTTTTCAGATAGGTGAGTGGTAAGTCATTATAAAATTTGTAATATGAATTCTTTTATTTCCCTCATCCCATGACTATTGAGCTGCAGATAATCTCATGAGGCAATCTCTTGTTTCCAGAGTTAGTGCCCAAGAGTTTATTCATTACTTTAAGCGTGAAAGCAAGCAAAGCTAAGAAAACCATCCCATATTGCCTATTTCTTGTCTCAAGCTATGTGAATATGTGCAACTCGATGATCTATAGCTTGCGTTAGCAAAACAAAGTTCAAGGCTTTTCTTATCATGTAGCTGTCAGATGCCTCTTTTGTGTCCAGATCTTTGGGTAGTCCCACTTCTGGCATTTTCCCTCTCAAGGATCAGCAAGATCCTTGAGACTTACGCCATTAAATGTGACTCCGGGACAGACCAGAGTTCTCTTCCAGTAGAGAGCTGCCCTCTGAGGACAGACCCTATCGGACACTGTCTAAAACCCCTCCATACACCAGCACACCATGCTCTCCCATGCTGCAAAGCTCCTCTACAGATTCCTGCTGTGAGCACTTAACTGGGCTGAACTATTACGCCAGCATCTGTGAATATACCAGCAAAAGAATGTGTTTTTACTGTAACTTGGTCAGAAATTGCAAGGATCAATTGGGCAATGGCATTTACTTATGGATGAGCCTGGAAGTCAGTTTCTGTACCTGTGAATGCTCAGCAGGCAAAGCATACTATAGAACTTGTTCCATCTGAATTTACTTTTCTACTGAAGTGTCTCTTGATCTGGTTGGTCTGGTATTTTTATAGTCAATTCATTTCTGAATGTGAATGGTCCCATTGTATTGCAGTCTACAGCATGAATACAGACACTGATTAAATAAAAATACAGGAAAAATCCGATCTTCTACCTTGCAACTTATGATCTTCTCATTTAATATGACACGTGATAATTTCTTGACCAAATAGTTGAATCCTGGGAAGAGAGAAAAATTAACGGTGTATGTGGTAAGCCAGAAATAAGCCCTAGGCAATATGGTAGAGTTGCTCTGTAATAAAACAGGTCTCAATATTTGTTCTGAACTAAAACTTTTCTTTGAGTTAAAGTTTAGCTAACTTTCCCCATGTCAATTTTTCCTTTGCATCTATTTGAAGAGTCCACCCCCAGCTGGCTTTTGAGACGTAGCCAAGATCTTTGAAAGACCAGCAGCCACATTAAAGGAAGAACAGAAAACAGTTCCACTACAGCAGGTTAAGTAGGGAAGTCTGTGTCAGGGGCTTTAATTACAAAAATGACACTGTATGGCTACCCTGACGTACCCTGTGATACTTGTATGCAGAGATAGGGAAAAGCTACAGAAAGGCTTACCAGATACCCTCTGAATAGGGTGTAAGCAGGGAGAGATTTATAAATGAAAATAACTTCTTGTAACAGCTTCCACTGAATTTGTGATGCCTGAACCCTTCTTTCCGCTGGGGACTGGGTACCACCTGTCCCTCTGTGGCTGCTGCTGGAGACCTGACAAGCAGAGGACAAAACACTTTGTGCAAGATCCCAGCACAAGCAGAGCCACAGGCTCACTGGCAAGTCTGCCTGTCCCAGCCCACCACAGTGCCTTGGTTAATGCAGGAGTTGTTCTTAAATTCTCTATTGGTCAATGGAATAGAAGTCTAGGTGGCCAGGGGAAATAAATGCTTTTCTAGATTTAAAAAATAGAGGGCAGTGGGGGGAGAAATCCAAATCTCAACTCCATTTGTGCGTGGATGAACGGAGAGCTTTACTGTCGTGTGTCTCTCCCAAAGTTTGCACCTGGGCATTGCCTGGAGCCTCTGCAGCAGGAGTGCGTTGGCTGGTGCCAGTGCAGGGTCTCTCCCTCCACCTGTTCTGGGAGCTGCCTGGGGAACAGGCTCTAGCTCAGCCCCGCCAGCACGGCAGCGTTTGATGTTCAGGTTCTAAGCACCTGCCTTGAATCTTCCTTTCTGCAGCAAGCCTTTGGCATGGATTCATTCTGGGGTGCGTGTGGCATTTCTCTTTGTGTTAAGCTATAGTGGAAGAGAGACAGGATAATGCAGACAAAATTGGCTTTTTCTGCCCCTGGCCGCTTCAGATCAATGAGAAGATCTATGGAAACCCTCAGCCTGGAGAAAATAAAGAAAAGCAAAAGGAAAAAAGAAAACTCTTCTCCTGAGTGATTGCTTAAACCCCTCTGACAGCCCTGGAAATGGAATTTCGCTTTCTCCTCCACGATTCCAGCGCAGATTGTTTACTTTTATCTGTGGACTTGTCTTCACTGGTTTTTCACCTTGAGTTAATTGATTGATTGCCACAGGGTAGCTAGTTAACATGGCTGCAGACCTGGCTGAGTGCTCCTCAAACATTTATTGCAGTGCCCTTATCCTGGGCCAATTCCTGAATTAACACTGGGGACATATTTGAATAGAAAAACCTGTAGCATCTCTCTTACCTGTTGGTCTGAGTCAGTATAACAGATCCATAAATGATTTTAGATACCACAAATATTAAGGCTGAATTAATGGTAGGGAAAATGAAGGTGACCTTTCCTGGTAGATGAGGCCTTTGTAATTTTAGTAGCTCAGGTAAAACTTAGCAGGATGCAAACAACATGTTAAAATACTGATCCCTGTAGCGGGGATTGCTTGAAAGTGTATAGCAACCGTGTACAGCACAGAGGAGACTGTAGAGGAGTATCTTTAATTTAAAATTGTAAGTTTAACTGTCTTAGCAGAAAGCAATTACCCAGTCTGAAATTTGACCCAGCCATGAGAATTAATACACCATCAGTCTTGGAGAAAATGCCTTTGGATATTTAGATTTCATAAGCAGATAGAGGTCTGCTTTTATATCTCAACAGAAGGAGACAAATAGTAAATAGCAGTAGCTCTAGCAGTTGGCTTATTACAGAAAACTATTAAAATGGCATTCTTTCTATGGCTAGTGCCATGATTCCCATCACCTCTCTGGCAGTTTAGAGCTGGATTGCAGATGTGGTTAACACCTTTGCCTGTACAGCTATGATGTTTGCATGCATAATATAAAACATCTTGCCTGTAAACCATTTTTTTCACTTGCGTAATTTGTTGTGGCTGCATAATACTATATATTTTTATTCAATCTTTTGCATATAAATGAGTTTTATTGAATAAATGTTGCCATTGTCCATTCCCCACACCATATTTTAGCTCTGTAACTCCAGTGAGTTTATGATTCCTCTTCGATTCTATTGCAGTAACAAGTTTGTTTATTGCTTTTTAAATCTCCTGCGCTGACACTGTGCAAAATTAAGGACGTGGTTAAATTCTTTATCGCTTCAGACTGTTTCTAAAATTTTGCATTTCCATAACCTTCAGTGTTTGGCGTCACAAATCAAGAGTGAGATGTTGTGGCTAGCTGGCTTTAAGCTCGTGGCAAGTTGCTGCAGTCTGCTGGCAAAGTCACTGCAGAGCTGTTAAGGTTCCCCGTGCAAAGGCAATGCAGTGCTCAGCTTTAATGAGTAGGACTGAAATACTGTATAAGCGTTTTCATCTACTTTTATTGTTTCTCCTTTTTGTTTTATAACTATGTATAAATCCTATCTGGGAATCAGTGGAGGTGTGTGGCTGGCTATATTTGAAGATTGTCCGAGTAAGCCAACTTTTTTTCCTGCTTGGGTGACAGTGTTTTGTGTTTGTGTATATAAACATTAAGACCAACGCAGTGTAGGTTTGAATGTGTTCGTCAGCAACTATTAATGACAGAAACTAATTACATAGCCAGTCTCAGTGCTAATGCATGTACAAATAATGTGACTATGGCAAGAGACATCTGCAAACATTCAAAATAAAATGAAAAACCACAAGTCCTAATCCTCCTCTTCCTTGAGTCAATAGGATTTTTGCCTTTCAGTGCCGCAGATCGTGCCTGGTTTTGCTGTTTGCTGTAACCCGGTGTCATCTCTGAAATCCATGAGCACGTCATGGGTAAAACAGAAGTGTCAGGGGTTACTCTGTTCTCTGGGTGGCGGGGCTCAGGATGGTGCTGGTATAAACTGGTGCAAACTGGGGCTGGGCCTCATGTGCTGTTGAGGGTCAAAATCCAGCATCATACTGGGGCAAGGTCAGTAGACTGTGGGAGAAGATAAGCATTGCACGAGTTTCTGGTGTCCTATGTTGGAGGCTGACAGATTTCCAGGATCTTTGTATAATCAAGTTTTAACATAAAGTTAATTAAAATGTGACTTATTGCAGAATTTCTATTGCAGAAAAGTTGCAAAATAACACCATAGTGACTAAAATTGTACTTGTGTGCACATGCATATGTTTCAAGCTACACACAGAATTCAGTGTGGAGCCTTGTAATAACTGAAATGCTAACCGATAAAGCAAAACCGTTTGACTAAGTTTCTGGAAGAATTTCAGTCTTTTCAGTAACGTGACTAACACCATTTTCCTTTCTATGTGTAATCTGGTAATTGGGAATGTTTCAATCTTTTTGTCTCCCACATGTGAAAGCAGGGCTATTTTTTGGCTTTCGAGAAGGTCTCTGGCTATTTAGCTCTACTTTGCCTGTGCGCTCTCCTCTTCCAAGTGCAGGAGTGCTCTTCCCTGTTAAAGGCAGTTACTGAACTCCTCTAGAACAGCGTAGCCTTTGCTACAAAGCATCGCGTTACAGGGTCAAGAGAGGACATCAGATAAAAAAACGAATCTCAACCCCTACGTTCCCAGGTAATTCAGTGTGTTAAGGAAATAGAGGAATTTCTGTGGGAGTGAATGGCAACTAAATACCTGTTAAAACTAATGGCAGGACTCCCACAGCCTAAGACAGTGCGAGAGGCTGCCCATAATTCAGCCGCAGCTAAATTACCACTGCTGGTTCAGAGAAGGTTACTGTGAGGTTAGTTTATTACAAGCACAGTAATACAGAGGAATTTGGGGGAAGAAGATAAGCTTCAGGGTGAGACGAAACAGCAGTCGGCCCCTCCCTCAGATGGGTAGCACATGGGCTGGGACCCGATTCCTGACCACCAAGATCGGCCAGAGAAAGGAAGATAAATGAATTCCAGCACCGAGGCAGAAGGGAGGATCTTCCTAAGGCTCCAGAGTGCAGGGGAACAAGGAGCAACTCTGCAGCTCATCAGCACGGCAGGCAGGCATCTCTGCTCAGCTTTGAATGCTCATTTTACCAAAGCAATCTAAAGTTTTTTGAATGCTGAGATTTTTTTATGTGCCTGTGGTAAATAATGGTTTTAGCTTCAAAGGTGATGATACTACATTATACAGTTACAGGTTGGATCTAGGTCTTAAAAATAAAACAAAGTGCTTTAAAATCTTTATTTTTTTCTTTAACTGGAAAAGATTGATGCCAGTCTGCTCTTCTTTTATATCGTTTTCCTTGATGTATTATCTGTATTCCTTCCAGCAGTGCTTTAAGTGTTGTGGCTAACATCTGACATGTTTCATTCTTCCTATCATGCAGTATTTAAAAAAAAAAAAAAAAAAAAAATTTGCATAATGTATGGGATGCTTTCCTTGGAGTAAAATTGCACTATGCTTCAGGGAAGAGCCTCTGCCTGCTGCTCGGTGATACTGCCCTGTTCGAAGACCAGATCTGTTGCTCCCTGATGAAGTGTTTCATGTTTGTAAATGTGATGATGGCTTATGTGGCCCACACACAGCCTATGATCTTGACTGTTCCTCTGCTGCTGCTTTTGGTGTCTTTCCTAGAGATAAAGGTGTGACTGCCCATGCAGGTGGATCCAAGCTAGCTGTAGCATGGCTGGTAGTGAGCGCAGGGAGCTCAGCATGGACTGAGAAAGCTTCCCTAGAAAATCTGCTGGGAGTATAATTAGGTGGCTCGTCCAGGGTGAGTTGTATGCTGTGGCTTTCAGCCTAATTTAATTAGGTTATCTTAAGTGAGTGTAACCACAGCTTTGGCCCTGACATAAGCATACCCGAGGTAGAGGTACAAGGAGAGGGCGGGCAGGGAGCTGCGGTTGGGGACCTGCAGCTGCAGGAGCATCCCACGGATGTCTGCACTGGCTGCATTGTAAGAGAACAACACTGAAATTAATCAAATACAGAGACTACAGCTGCTGGGAGGATAGTTATTTGCAGTGTTGATGTAACCATATTTTGGATGTGGCAAATGATGTTAAGTCAAATACTCTAGGGGTCGGGCCTAATTAAGATGTTGGTATCGGATTCTGAACTAATTACGTGGAGAAAGTGAGCTCTGCATCATTATTTGCAAGTGGTTGCACGCAAGATAGTGCACGCTGATTCTTGCAGGGGAAGGAGCCGTGACACATACCGTGCGCGTTGTGCTGAAGTCGGGCTAACCACCCAGCCCGAACAGAGCAGCAAGGAGCAGAGGGGCTGTGGCGCAGTCGTAGAAGCTAATTGAATAGCGACTTCATTTTGAGGAAATGGTGGTCTGCTGGAAGGTATTCTGCAAGCAAAGAATGAGGCCAAATTTGTCAGATGCCTTATTCATTGTAAATAATTCACTCTGCTCCAGTTGTGCGGCTCAGGCATTCTGCAACAGCCTCAGAGCAAGACCAGCCTCTGCCTTGTGCTGGTGCTGATTCCAGAGCCGAAAGCATAGCAGAGAACTGAAATCCTTTAAAGATGCCCCAGCTAGCAACCAGCCTCCAGAAGTTATTTACGTTCTGGTTATGCTGCTCCTGTTGAAAAAACGTACAAAATATCCTACACTGAGCCACAGTGGGAACCTCTCTGGGAAGCAGCATCTGACAGCTGCTCTTGCTCCCACTGACACCAGTGGGAATTTCCACTGAATGGGCATTGCTTAACCCAAAGAACAGAGCACCAGGATAGAAGTACCCTCAAGGATGTAAAAGGCTGTTACAAAAATGATGGGAATAATCTGTTTTCCCTCTTGTCTACAGACAAGC
The DNA here is from genome assembly GCA_013399115.1 of Anseranas semipalmata. Classification (NCBI taxonomy): domain Eukaryota; kingdom Metazoa; phylum Chordata; class Aves; order Anseriformes; family Anseranatidae; genus Anseranas; species Anseranas semipalmata. The sequence continues at coordinate 475,548 of VXAA01005080.1, forward strand.
CTTACACTGAAGGAGAACCAGGTTAGACAACAGGAACAGCTTCTCTTATGTTAAAGGTAGGAAAATGTGGGAATGCTCTCTAAAACAAGGCATCACCCTCTCCATGCAATGCATTTTTAGTCTTCAAAACTAGGTTAGACAAACAGCTGGTACTACAGCCAAGTGACAACCATGGAAATAGCCCTGCTGCTGCAACTCTTCCTCCTGCTTTCTGGCTTTACCTGTCCCACCCTACAAAGCCACATGTCCTTATCTAAACTTCTGATAGGTCATTTTCATAAATAACAGTGATTTACAGGCAATTTTGTATGGGTCTTGCTCCCAGGTAGAGAAACAGATTGATAAATTCTGCAAAAGCCACTTTACACAGGGCTTTTCAAATCCTAATGACATTTCATTTCATCCAAATAATTTCTCCTCAAACCAGTCAAATTTTGGAGTTACTGAATAACTTAGTTGAACCCTCTGTGCTTCAGAGATTCCTGGTGGAGAAGACAGCTATGTACAAATGGAGAGCAGGACACTGTGTCCTGGTTTCACAGAGGCAGCCCATGTCACTTAGTGCACTGTCCCTGTTGGTTTTCATCAGGGCATTCAAATGACCCAATTTTCTCCTCCTTTGCTGTTGTCCTCCTTCCAGCTTATAGGTATTGGTGATGTTTAAAGTAATCCTTTAGAAAATGTCAGCTGCTAAGATGACAGGGCAGGTAGTGGAAATTACTAGCAGAGAAAAGCATGCAAAAAAGGCTTCTGGACTGAAGTGATGTGTATTCCTGAAGGCAGCCTGCTTTGCTCGCATCTGTGCCATGGTGCACCAGGCTCGCTGCTCTCTGGGCAGAAGCTGCGTGAACAGGCAAGTGGTGTGGGGAGGCGGCAGCTGAAATAAAGATGTGGGTAACAGCAGCGGTTGTTGTCATCCCATCTTCAGACCTTTTCCAAGACAGGAACAAACCCTGACACTAGTACTGCATAATAAATACAATATAATCAGAACCTTTTATAATCTAGTTCTGCTTGAAATTCGAGTGGTTTGGACTGGAGTTCTTTATATATGCCTCTAAAGAAAGTTAATGTGTTCCCTACTTCCCCTTCCCCCTTAGTCTATACTGTATCTTAATGAATAACAGGCTTAATCACTCTGGTATCAAGATAGCCTTTTTACAGCTATGCAAATGTTCTTTGGTATATAATTTGTACATGCTTCACTCATCTATTATCATTGTTCTTTCTAAATGAGAAAATGCAAATGTTACACCAAGGGCTCCATCTTCATAGCTTACTGAATATAATTCCTGACAGCAACATGAAGCTGTTTAGCATAATTTTCCCGTTAATAAACTGCCAATTACAGTAATTTAGTTCTTAGCTTCCAAAGACCAAAAGGTATATGGTGATTTCCAGCCCCCTCCCAATTAATGTTTCAGTTTATTATTTTGGTATGTCAGAGAAAACAGAAAAATGGAACAGACTCAGTTGTTTAAAACTAGTTTAAAACTAATACTAATGCAACTTCCTTTCACTAATTCAAAAGCTTTTCTCATCTGAGAAGCAAAATGCGATTTTGAGGTTCTGTGCTCTCCCTTACACATGCACATTTGTATGTGTGCACCACGAAGAACAGCATCAGAGATATCTGTATTACACACAAATGTGAGTCAGCTTGGAAAACTACCAAATTAAACTCTGTAAAAGCTGCTTAGAAACACCTGCTGGCAGTGAACAACTTTTTCTTTTCCTCCCAGTGACTTCTGTTTGTTGTGCAAATGCTTCCCAAACTCAGATGGTTACACAGCACTTTAATAAAGTCAGTGGAAAATACTGGGGGGGTGGCGGGGAGATGTTTAAGGAAATGTTTATAGTTGCCGGAAAAGATTCAGAAGTATTATATCTCCAGCAATTATGTTTTGAGCAGCTCTTCATGCACAGTAGTTCCTGTTCAGATCTCTTCTGCACCTTTCTTATTAAAGGGAATTTACATGAAAACAATCTTTGTTTCTTAAGAGTTTATCTGATCTTGCTGCTTATTTCCAACTCCCTGCTCCATCTGCTCCTGAAATGATCATTCCATGTGATACAACAGAACAACTTCTGAAGCAAGTTGGAGTGATTTTTAAATGAGGAATAAGCAAGAGAGGGGATCTTGGGAATGGAATGTCCTACTTTCAGTGTGAGTATCACCAGTGGGTGAATGTGGGAAACAGGCTTTGGATGTGGGGAGAAGCTGAGGAAAATAACCTAACTAAATGGAGCCTTTCAGGTGGTTTGGTTTGGATACTGGCTTTTGCCCCTCCTATTTGCAGGTAGCCCAAGCACTCATCCTGTGTTTTGTGATCTATTATTTGTTCCAAGAATATACCCATAGATTCTGTGAACATTTTTTTTCTCAGGTAATTATATCTCAATCAAGAAAAAAAAAAAAAGTGAGAGAGATTGCATCCTTCCCACAATCACATGCCATTACCTGCAAATGTAAGAAACTCAGCCTCAATGAGCCTCCCCTAGCCTGCAGGGGAACAGGGGCAGGCTGCAGTGATTAGATCCTGACCGTAAGGTTTATTAGACTTTCAGGAGTCAGGTTTGGCAGAAGAATTTCCATTGCTTGTATAAATGCTCACTTTAGAGAAGCCAGAGCAGGCTTTAAACACCTGGAGTGGGCTGTTTCAAAGGACTCAGCATTGGTGTCACTGGTCTAGGTAATGAAAACAAATTGACTCCTGAGGAAGTACAGTTAGGTCAATGCTAAGCAGTTATTTAAGCTCCACCTTCCTGCAAGCTATGGTTAGAAATCAAGCATGAAAGCACACTTGGTGCTGTCACCAAGTCTTACTAGCCCAGGCACCTCCCAGTGCTTGGCAGTGTCTCAGTTGAAACCTCCAGCACCTGAACCCAAATAGCTGAAATAGCTGGCCTTGCCTGCCTGTTTTTGGTAGCCACCAGAGCAGCTGGTTTGCCCAACTGGCACATCCCTGGCTTGGTGCCTTCCTGGTAAACGCAAGGGGTTCATTTTGCCCAGGGGCTATGGCTGGATCTGGGGTCCTGCACCACCACCCATGCAAGCACCGTGATTATCCTTGGAGGAAGTTCAGTGTGAGCCAGTTGCTAGAGCAATGCATGGTCTGTGTGTAGAAATTGCAATTGCTTTGAGAAACAAATCCAAATGACCATGCTTGGGGACCTTATCAGAACAGGAAGCATCCTGTTCAGCTGTTTGTCTGTTGTTGATGGCATCCGCCTGCTTGTCCAACTCCTCTGTGGTGCGATGCCTCAGGCAAGGGCTCAAGCAAGAGAGGCTTCTCCAATGCTTTGAAAGCTAAATTGAAACAACGTTATTGAAGTTATTAAACTTTAAGAAGGTGCAAATGTACATGCCAGCTAGTTACTCTTTGATAAGTATATGCTATTAATAGCACTTTTAAAAACTCAAGTCAAGATCTGCAGTATAGGTATTCTTCAAGACACTCTTGACTATTATGAGATTAATGGATATGGGACAGTTCGGAACTGAAACATTAATTTTAATCACATAGCTCAGTTCGTATTAATGAGAGAAGTGGGTGAATCCTATAGAAAGACATGAGAATATGTACCTAAAAGGCATATGTGGCGATTATGCACTTTGCTAGAAAATTATTGCTAGCTCTGAAAATAACTGATGACTGAATTCATCAGATGGACTCTTTGAGAATATAGGGCAGTGCAGCAGTACATACAACAGGATTGCAATGCCACTTCTCTGTGAGGTTAAGCAAATTCTGAAATAAATATGAGAAGCAAAATAATTGTATTTCTTCCCCACGGACAGAGTCATATGTTTGTACTGGGAGTCTGGTATATTTGCCAGTGCTTGTATAGTCTATAGGGGCTTACAACCATGTTAGTCTTTTTTTTTTTTTTTATATATACACTTGTGTGTTCAGTTGGAGCTGAATGACTCCAATTAACAACATCACTTTTCAGCACCTATGGTACCCTTTTTTTTATTTGTAGACTAGAGACTTAGGGCTCTGTAGTATTTCCTTGTTAGCCTCAAAGCTAGCATGTGCTCTTCCTTTCCAACCTGACCTCTCTCCTGCTCTTGCTGTAAGCTCATCGCTGTAGCCCCAGGCTGGAAAAGCCTGGCAAGGGGCTGCCCTGGATCCAGTGTCAGGTTATTAAATGAAGTGAAGAAAGATCTGTATATGGGAGTGACACTCCTGGGGGCATCGCCTCTTTGCCTATATGCATTACATCTACAGGGTACCAGCCTGAGGACCAGGAGCCCTGCTAACCTTGCTTCACTCGTCAGACAGCCTAGAGGTGATTTAACATGATGGGATGGGATGAGATTTCATCAATAGGAAGCCTGCAAATGTTAGTAGTTATAATTAGGAAATGTGCTAACCCTCCTATTAACCTGATTGATGAGAAGGCTTGATTAAGCAGAAAACTGATTTTTCCCCAACTGGCTGTTAACAGAAGATCAGTTTGGTTTGAAATGGGAGTTATAAGTAGCGCAAGTTTTTGCTTATCCCTTTAACTGATGAACAACTGGTTAGGTTCATCTTCAAAGGATTATAGTGAGGAAAGAAACCCCAAAATGAAGATGTGTGTTCTAGGAGGGCAATGTTTTTCAGTCCTATGGCTAGGGCCACAGTGCAGAGTTGGGATGGACAGTCCCTACGTGTCTGTCCCAGCATCGAGCAAAGCTTGCTGATACTGTGCCATTCTCATTAGCTATCAAATTTAGGACAAAGTCATTTTAAAACTGGGAGCAGGAGAACCACATAAAAAGCTGATTACACCAGTGCACCAAAACGGGCATACAATTTGGGACCCACACTGGTATTTGCACAGTCCTGAGCTGTCTGTACCACCTCGGGTCAATTCCAACATCTCTGTACTGTCCTCCATAGCACTGCAAAGATGTGCCCTTGCTGACCTAATGGAGTGATAAAGAAATCTGCTTTCTTTTTAATGAAATGCTGGGAGAAAATGGCCACTTCTCAAAAATAAAATGGTTTCTGCTAAAGGTTTACTGTGGTACAAATGCACTAGTGATGCAGCTGTAGTGGTGCTGGATGGTTCTTCACAATACAAAGTTTCTGAGCTAAAGAAGAGCCTGTGTGCCTGAAAGCTTTTTGTTCTCTGACTACATTCGTACTTTTCTAATAAAACTTTGTAGCTCTCCATGCAAACCTTACTGCCTGTACCATGAATTGAACTCCTGTGTCCAAAAGGACTTGATGTTGACCTTAAAAAGCTTGAAAACCTGTTAATATTAGGCATCCTGGAAGTGATATATAGGACTAAGGTGGATCATGTTTTACTTATACCCAGGCAAACAAAGCTCTGTAATATAATCAAGGGCAAAATATTAGCTTTAAGTAGATGCAATAGAGTCACAATGACAGTTATTGAATGATGCTTTGTCCCATTATTATTTAAGTATTATTTGAGGCCACAATAATATTCAAGTCACCCTTGCTAGAGATACAGTACTGTATTTTGGCAGCAATTCACAACCTTTTATGAATTAAGCTGAATGGAACATTTCTCTAACACCAACCTTTCCTGAACTGACCTGCAAATGCAGATTAAAGGCAATGAGAAGCCCATTGCAGTTCAAGCACATAAAAGCCTCATTGCCAGTCCAGGGCTTGGGGGAAAAAAAAAAAAATTGGACCTTTCATTTCTTGCAGACCCATTAATGAAGTATTACAAGTGGCTTTTGTGGCCTGTGCCCTATCACTTGGACATTATACTAACATGGGGGAAGAAGAAGGGTCAAGAGGAAAATGTCCAAAAGGACCTTGCAAAGCTCCATGAATGTGGGCTTAGAGTGACTGAGGAGATCTGGGCTTATGTGCTAGGTGGAAAAAAAATAAAAGACGATTTTACCCTAAGCTAATCTTATACCTCACCAGTTAGCTGTCAAAATTCAGGTAATGCAACCTACAGGGATTATATCTGTGTAAAAATAAGTGCAAGCTGCGAATCAAAACACAACAAAATAAGCAGCAAAGTAATGTGGTGATGGTCAGCAAACACAACATATGCCAAAAAGTATTGTTTTTTACATATATGTATATATATTTGCAAGGAAACTATGCAGAACTGCTTACAGGACACGCATTTGTGACTGCAGCCATTTTTCGGAGCGAGTTGTGCTCAGTCCCGGTGTTTGGCAGGGGCAATGTGCCCGTGGTTGGCAGGCGTTGGCTGGGGATCAGCGCTGCGGGCAGGTTGCAGGACTCGGTCGTGCTGGAGGTGACTGCAACGCGCAGGGCAAAGCGCTTAATGGGCCAAGTTGTTTTAAAAGTCATTCATGTGAAATTGCTACAGTTGTACTCATCTGAGTTTTTGACATGAAAAACTCAAATATCAGAGTTTTTTTGCTGAAGTCGCAGGAACTCATGAGTGCAGGCTTAATTCCCCAAATATAAAGACAAAATACTTGCTTACCATCTTAATGGTCCCTTTGGGAAAGCTGGCCAAGTCAGACGGTAACATTCAGTAAATCCTTGTTATCTATGCTTGCTTTGCTAATGAGCCTGAGTATCGTATTTAAATCCCTGTAGTTGCATCTCATATATTGGCTGGTGCAAAAATAAAATATTTTTGTTCAGCATTTGGTGTATATCACGGGTAGCTCCACTGTGCTCCAGAAATGCCTGTCTCGTTATTAGCACGTTGCAGGCCTTCGAATGGTCACTGTGATGAATAGGATGGTGGAGGTCATTGGAGAGCAACATTTCAAACCAAAAATGTTACGGCTATCGGAGGGTAATTACGATACTGTATATTTACACAGGTCTCTCTTGGAAATGCTGCTTTAGTGAACGTTAAGTTTGATTAAGAGCTTTCCTTCCTGAATCAGGACAAAAACAAATTCAAAGAGCAAGGGAGGTTGGAAAAATAAACCAAGACACTTCCAGTATAGTCCGGCCAGCAGGGAACTGCAGATATTGGTCAAGTGTAGAAGGATGCAACTCCATCATGGAGGGGGATTTCTTAGGACATCTTGTGTGATTTTGACCACCACCCATTTACTTCTGATTGAATTTGTGCTCCATTATACAGAATATTTTAAACAATGTTTTCCTAAAGTGTTATTTATAGTGGACTCCAACTTCAGGAACAAGCATTCATTGGACAAGGCTCTCCTTCGCTGATGTGTTTTGCTACTTTTTCAAGCTGAGTTAAGAGGCACAAATCATTATGTATAGATTTATGGAGGTCTGTGTCCCCTTCAGGTCATCAGTAAAACCAACAGTCTCCAACCAATGCTGAGGTTGAGTTTGGGGCAATGTGTTTGCCCCCCAGGTACCGAGCTGGGGCTGCAGTGGGCAATGCAATAGGATTTTAGAGGAAAACCAGCAAGACAGCATAGAGAATAATCATATTTTTCACTGCCGACCTCTGGGAATCCTCCTTGACTGGACCAGAGCGAACGGCGTGAGTGGTTATGAAGAGCTGCTCCCCAGCGCTTGCAGGGAAGGTGTGCTTTAAAACAAATTGTTGGTTCTGGAAACGGGCTTCTCTTTGTATGCAGGAGTTTTTATGGCCTGCTGCCTCATTATCTCAGTAACTTATTACAGTTTTATGTCTGTGTTGTGCTGCAAATGGACTGCCCATAATCCCCTTTTTATAGACTTAATCTGGCTGGTGATAAACGCCTACAGTGTCAGGGAAGCATCTTCCTCTTGGTGGTGGGCACATAGTGCGAGCAACTCTTGGCAAGCGGAGAACACCCCTCCTGTCTGCATTTAAAAATCCCCTCTGTTCCAATCTGACTTTAAAGAGGTGTTTGTATTGACATTTCTGTCTGAAATACAGCCGCATGTTTTCTTCTGGAAAGATCAGCACCAGCTGTCATAGCGGCAGTCTTCTGTATGCGCACAGCAATGATCAAATTAACATCCCTTTTGGTACCTGGAAGTTAACATTGGATGAGTCTCCAAAAATAGGTTTTGGAGATTTTGGTAGCTTAGGCACTTACTGAGATAGGCGGGATGAATATTAGGGATTGTCTTCTCAAACGTTCTGTGAGATGACTGATACAATTTCACATTGCCTGTACACACAAGCTAGTTAATTTGTTTTCAGTGAACATTTGTATGAGTGAATTATTCACCCATCTGCAGTATTTATCTGTACAATGACTAGACAATTCAGCCCTGTGTGGAGATGTGCCTCCGTGTGAATTCATAAATCCCCGATCACTGGCAGGACATTTTCTGCAGGAGCTGATGATCTATTTATTCTCTCTTTTTGCCTCTCCAAGGGTTAGCCCAGGCCCTCTTGCTTTGACATGGACTGCAAGCAAACAACTTGTACAATATTTTACTACTTCCTAGTTTGAATATAAAGCTCCAACAATGCTCTCTGCAACTGCAGCTTGTCTGGTTCACAGCTCTCTCAGCTGATTATAAGGCAGCAATTTTATGTGATTTTTTCCTCGCGCACAGCAGACGTAATGAGCAGAGAGGATTATGTGATGAGCTGAAATGACTGAGGTATATGAGGAATTGCAAATGCAGATTTGGAGCCTTTGGTACTATTTGTGGTCAGTTTGGAGCCTGCTAGCAGAGGGCTAACTCTTTTGGGGATGGGCTTTTTCTGTTCAAAGATGTTTGGAGCTCTGGGACTTTAGGGCAGCACAAAGAAGATACAGAGGGCCAAAAAATTGCCAGTTGGGATATTGAAAATTAATCTAAATGTAGGCGCAGATGAATGCTGCTGGACACTCCCAGTGGTGCCTGCAGAATCTTGATGGCCAAAGTGGGTCTCGCTCACCCCAGGGCTGGGATTGCACTGGCAGGGAAGCGGCTGGGGTTGCTCTGTGGTTTGGTGGCCAGTGCTTTTCCGAGGGGATAACAGGAAGGGTATTAGCTGCAACTGATAGTTGCCTAAGCTAATGGTTCGGAAAATTGTTCCAACAGCTTCATCTTACGAGAATGTGGGTTTTAAAGAACAGCAAGGAGCTTACTTAAATGGCATTCCTTTGTGGTCATTAATGAAGCTCTTCTTTGTCAGGGAAGACCCAACATGACAGCCATGACAGACTCCATTTTACTAGTCTGGAGATTTGGGGCTGGATCTCAGCTTGTACGAACTAGAGCAGTTCCAGTCAACTGAGCAGTAATTTCCATAACTTTAGGAAGTAATCCTGAATATCCACATCTCTGAAGAGCAAATTTGCTGAAGTGTTTACTTAAGAAAATGCATCCTTTGGATAGACCAACATTTACTGAAGTGCTAAAGATTGAGTAGCACGCTAAAATGTGCTGTGTGAGTGATAGCTTTTACTAACAGTTACTAAATGTTAAAGTCTCACTTTTTTTCTAATTGCTAGTATGTGGCGTACCAAGAATTATCCCTGAATTTCTCTCCTAAGAATCTCTTCCTTGATGCATTTTCTTCAACCCTTCCCAGAATAAGAAAACATGTTACTCTGCGACAAGTTCTTCATCTGCAAAGGAAAGGTTGTATTTGCCCCACCTTTAAATTATTCTGAAATGACTCACAAATCTTACCTTGAAAGTGAAGTGGTTCACTACATTAAAGTCTTGAGAAGAAAGCAGCTAAAATACTGTAACCTTTTTCCACTGATTTTAGGATTTAAGTTCTGCTAATGCACGTGTTAATGTCTATGTGAAGAATAAAGTGCTTTACTCTTGAACTTTAATACCTGAAAGTGAGAATAGTGGAGCTGCAGTTACAGTCATACAGCAGAAATGATCGTACCCACCTTGGCTCTAACTCTTAAGTACACAAAAAATAACCTGGTACAGAGTAGATAAGTCTTCTGCTGGTACAGGAAAGGTCCAGAAATGGAAGAGTGTAAATGAAAGTTGCCGAGGATGAACTAGACACCAGCTCTCTAACCTGTATAATTTTGTTATCTGAGCTATTGTCTGTGGTGTATGCCCGTCCATGCTGTTCTAATTAGAAGGATAACTAACGGAATGGTGTGACACTGTTAACAGGGAAGCTGAAGTTTTAGGTGAATGCACAAATTAGCTTTGAAGTTTCCTGCAGTCCTAAAGATTTTATGTTAATTTTCCATTTCTGCTTAGGCATATTTGCATTTTGCATGACAGTTTAGCTCTAATCATTTGTCAGACAGTGCCAGTCTGTTGTCAGTAAGGTAGAGCCACCAACTCAGAAAGCTTTTAATACCGCTGTGCCCATTGTCTTAAATGGGGCTGTGGAAGCTGGGTCCTGGGGACTGGACATGGATATTCCAGGGCAGGAAAGGCACTAAGGCATCAACTTGACCCAGGGAACTGCCTAGACTGTCTGCAGAATGCTGTAGGCAACCTAGCAGGCATATAGTTTCAGACCAATAACGCGTTGCAAGAGCATGTTACCTCCCACTCTTGTTTTCCCATTTCCCTTTGCTCCACAGAATATGCTGATCTGCTTGAACAGAAGGGCTTGTGTAACTCCTGGTTTTAGCAATGGTTAGAGAAGTCTATTGGTACTTACCAGAAATATCAGTTACACTAACAGCTCTTCCTTTGGTAACTGCTATTCCAACATGAAAGAGCAAAGTGAGAATAACTTCAGCGCATAGATTCTCTGGACGTCTCCTTTCCTCAGCCAGGTCCAGTTTTCATCATGGAGGCTGGCAGAAAGCTCTTGCTCCATGGTTCTTCTGCAGTGTGGAAATCCAAGTTCTATTATCAAGCAATTAAAAAAGTGGCACTTCTGTGACCTCTCTTATTTATCTGTCAGACTGTTTTTTCTGGTGCTGCGTAGTGTCCCTCCTCCCCTGAGCTGTCAGCTCACACCATCAGGTCATGGATTTCCTTTGCTTTTCCAGACTATCCCCTGTGACTCAGTCCCATCTCTTGGTGCGCTCGGGCATCGCCTCACCCCACAAGTCTTGCTGCAGGCTCACTTTCACAGGCAGTAGCAGACTCCAAGCCCATCCTCAGATCCCAGCACCCCGCTCCAGCTATCCCACTGGCATGGTACATGAGGGCACATCTTGTGTCCCCCCAGCTGCTTCACTTTGACCTCCACCTGTCCAAAACTCACTCCCGTTATTTCCCTTGAAAACTCTAACTAGGGTTTTTCTTTCTGCCTAAGCCTCCCCAGCCCTGCAATGCAAGTCTTCCTCTAGACCTTTGGTCACAGCCTGAACCTCTCCAGACCACATAAAACCAAGCTGTTTTCTTCCTTGCAGTGCCTCCTCTTCGTTCCTCCTCTGCTGGCCTCCTCTCTGCTGCTGCGGCAGGAAAGCATCTCCTGGCCCCTTCTTGTGGGTATAGCCCTGTTTGTCTGTCTCGCTGTACAATCTGTTTTCAGACTATGAAACTATTCACACAAGCTCACAGTTCCTCCTTCCCACAGCCCTAATTGAATTTTAACCAGCTGCTGTCACAGCCCAGGCCTCATTTGTTAGCCAATTCCTTGTCCAATTGATTATTTCACTAGCCTTGCTGCTTTAACAGCCTTATTGAAGTTCATGTAAATCATATCTCCGATTTCACTCCTGTACTCTCTTGCTGTCCCTTTCTCAGAGATATGAATCAAACATTAATATTGATCAGCATTTAATGCCAGACACAAAGGAAAATTTGCTTTCATGTAATATGAAATATTAATAAAACATTAATGAGGGCAAAGGAGAAGGCTGCAAACATGATAGCCAGCTCATCTCTTTCCTCCAGCTCTAATTCGGTATTAAGACATGTCTGCATTATGCAGCGGTCTGGGCTTTCGGCCTGCATTGAAATTTAGATTTGATTTCTAAGTCCAGCTTTGGAAAAGTCAAGGGACTTATCACTCGAAAGGATTGACTGAGGCACCTCAGGTGCTTTTATCCTCTGTATACACAGGATAGTTCCTCAAATAGTGTACTCTGAATTTTAACAGAATTGGACTGTGTTAATCACATTGAAATGCTGTGACTCATTGTGGTGGGTTTACCCTGCTGGGCAGCTGAACTCCACCACAAC
>VXAA01005080.1:487649-520990 GCA_013399115.1 Anseranas semipalmata
AACCACGTCCTGGGACGCAGAGCCCCAATACCCACAGTGGTTGTTCGGAAGGATAGATGTCTTCGTAACGAGAGCCTTCTCCTTCCCTTTTCCAGCTCTTAATTACTGAGTGTGACAACATACGGTATGGAATATCCCTTTGGTTGGTTTAGGTCAGCTGTCCTGGCCATGTCCCGTCCCCATTTCTTGCCCACCCCCACCTACAGGTTTTGGGGGGTCTGGAGAGAGCCTTGGTGCTGTGCCAGCACTGCTCGGCAGCAGCCAAAACACTGGTGTGATACCAGCGCTGTTCTAGCTACAAGGGCTGCTGCAGGGAAAGTTAACTCCGTCCCGGCCAGACCCAGTACACTCATTTAACTGGACACTTACATATATTCTGGTATGTGTTCACATGAAGTCATATTTCTAATGGTGTGAACTACTGCTCAAAAAGCAGCAACTGAGATCAAGTAGTCAAAGGGACTTTGACAGATGAGTCCTGGTTTTGATTTTGGTGGCCCCTCACTACAGGAAGGACATCGAGGTGCTGGAGCGGGTCCAGAGAAGAGCAACAAAACTGGTGAGGGGTCTGGAGAACAAGTCCTACGAGGAGCGGCTGAGGGAGCTGGGGTTGTGTAGTCTGGAGAAGAGGAGGCTCAGGGGCGACCTGATCGCTCTCTACAGGTACCTTAAAGGAGGCTGTAGCAAGGTGGGGATTGGTCTCTTCTCCTATGTGTCAAGCGATAGGATGAGGGGGAATGGGCTGAAGTTGCGACAGGGGAGGTTTAGGTTAGATATTAGGAAAAATTTCTTTACTGAAAGGGTTGTGAGGCATTGGAACAGGCTGCCCAGGGAAGTGGTCGAGTCAAAATCCCTGGATGTATTTAAAAGACGTTTGGATGCAGAGCTTAGCAACTTGGTCTAGTGGAGGGCTTGTTAGTGTTAGGTCTTAGGTTGGACTAGGTGATCTTGAAGGTCTCTTCCAACCAAAAAGATTCTGTGATTTCGGATATTGGGTTTGCTTTAGTTTATTCCTTGGGAAATTCTGATGTAGAGCTCAAATGCAGTAAGTGCCTTCTCATTACTCCCCTATTAGCTCAAGAGTGCAGTGAGGAAGAGAAAATCATGAGTTCAGGTGTAGAGAAAAGAACCAGAAAGTTAAATGCAGCTATATCTGTTTGGAGAATTTGAAAATAAGGAAGCCAAAGTGATATGTAAAACTTAACTTTGATCTGAGTTATAACCATGGCAGGAGATCTCATCTGAGTTGCAACCAGACAGGCAGTGCTCACTCTGATGGGTAAAGGTAATCAGGGAAAAAGCAAAGAGAAAATAGAAGGGTAGGAAAAAAGAAAAATAAGAGGGCAATATAGGGTGAGAAGAACAGAGGACCGAGAGAGGACTGAGAACACAAACATATCTATAAAGGAAAAAGACCTCAGAGTACTACATCTGTTGTGGAATTAGTTTGTTCAGCACAGATTGCAGAGTGACTCCACCGGATAAATCCATCTACGTGGGTATACAGAGGCACTGCTGAACACACTTCTGGTACGTTGGGTTTGATGCTCTCCTAGGTTATGCCTCACTTGGATGTTGTTTATGCAAGTGTGTGTGAGGGAAGAAGCTGTAATCTGAGAGCAATTGTTGACTAATAACAGGATGTAAGAAAAGTAGGGTTAAGAAGATTGAGAGCCGCCTAATCCGGAGATCTATCATTATATTTCAAACACCAGTTCTTGCTGGGAAGAAAAGCCACTCTTACCCTCTTACCCCAGCATGTTTTTACAATGAACTTTGAAGATGTTTCAGTGTTTACCAGTATCTGCTGATTGTTTGATCTCAAGTTAAGTGTTGCACCCACTAGATTTATGAGCTGCTGAAAGAAAGAGAAGCAGAGTTATATTTCTACCACACTATAGAGTAACTAGAGATACTGCAGTCTTCTAAATCATCATTGCTTGTTAGGAAAACTTTCATTTTCACTGCTGCTGGATGACAGTTCATTTTAATTTTGCTTTCTAAGGATCGTCTCCATCAATGACCTTCAGCCTGCGTAAGTGGGAATATAAAGCAATTGACATGAAATCAATATTAATTCAGGAGCATGTAGGGTTTTTTTTCTCCTTTTGTAACAGATACTTATCAGGGTGTTATAACCTGGCATTCCAAAGCCATTGAGCTTCTGAACTCAGGACTCTGCAGCACTCAGAGAGATGCTCTGAATGAGCATGAATGTGTCGCTTGGGCCACAGCTGTGTTGTGTGCTTGTCTATGGACCGAGACTAAATGTCAGTTTTGTGTTGCTGTTTTTTATCAAAGAAGCAGTCACTGCATTTTTTTTTTCCAAGACTCAGACAAACCAGTTCAAATTTCACAGCTGTTTCACTCAGAAATCTGCTGAGGAACTGCTTGGTTTGGTCAGTGTTTGGGTAGTGTGGGTCTAGTCTGTATTGTGCTTCATTTTAGGTGGAAGTGAAGGTAGATAAAAATATAGTGCTTTTGTTTGTTTGTTTTTAATGGGGCTAAAGCAGAGTTTGTCACTTGTGAACCTAGGATCAAGACTAGATTTTCCAACCATCATGGCAGACTAAATTTTAATGAATGATCAAGCATATGTTGCTGGGATTTTATCGAGATTTCTCTGCATGTGTAAAAGGTTAAGTGGAAGGAATACCAGTGATGTGGGAGACAAAAGCTGATACATGTGGGTCAGTGTGGCATTAGAGTCATGGCAGGATGCTACATCAGCTGGCTGTGCAGAAGACTAAGCTATGAACAGTTTTATATTTAAAGACAATAATGTGGTATTTCATGTAGATTCGAAGCAGGTATCACTGGAAGGACTCCAAGAGAAACTTACTGTGCAAAGAGCAATGAGCTAAGATGATTTTAGGGTAAACATCTTAGGAGATTGAAGGAAAATAAGGCTGCACTGCAGGTGACAGTGGAAATCCTTCCAGACTTTTATCAAGAACTAACCTAAACAGTCAACCTTGACAACAGGGGCTTGAAATGAGGAGATTTGGGGTTCATTTCTGATGTTGCAACTTCTTTTTAACAGTGAGCAAGCTGTATTATTGCTCTCAGCCTCAGTTTCCCCTGCTTAAAAAAGGCATTCATGGTACGATCTCCCTTTATAACATGCGGTGCTATGTATTTCATAAGTGTGCAATAAAAGTTTAGCTCTGTTTGTTGCACCCATGAAAAACTTTTCCAGCAGCTATAGCCAACCATGAAAAAGGATGCATCATCCAGGGTGGCTGGACACTGAGTATGTCTCGTCAGCGCGAGGAGAGCAGCGAGCTGAAGCTGCTGTGCACATCTGCCCTCTGCATGCTGTGCCTCTGAGAAGAATGAAGGATTTTACATTCCAGGGCTGTTAATCTGGTACCTTTAACCGGGTATCTATAAAAAGGAGGGAAAATGATGAATCATCAGTCTCAGGTGCTTGTTAAGTGTTCTTGTTAGACACTGTTTCCAATGGTCCGTAGCTTTACTCTGCTAAGAGTAATTCTGTTCATCTTCCTGGCTGCCCAGCAGATGAGCAAAATGACTGACAGCAGAAATATTCCAAAACAGGGGATATTAAGCAGGCGCACTGATGACTGATGTCTGCTGCTCTCCCAGTGGAGTTATCACTCCTGTGATTTACTTTGACTCCAGTGACACTTTTGCCCTTGAGGATTTCTCTCCTCCTTTGCAGAGCTCTGTGCACTTGAAGTTTTGCAAAGAGCCGCACAGGGAGGATCTTCCCACCACGGGGCTGCGTTTCCATTGGAGTCACAGGAGTGGGGCAAACGGGGCTTTACCAGTGACAGCAAATGTCACGACTGCCCTGAGACCTGTGCTAGTTCTCTGCTGGTCAGTTGGTGGGTCCTAA
The DNA here is from genome assembly GCA_013399115.1 of Anseranas semipalmata. NCBI lineage: Eukaryota > Metazoa > Chordata > Aves > Anseriformes > Anseranatidae > Anseranas > Anseranas semipalmata. Next base: position 491,512 of record VXAA01005080.1, read on the forward strand.
GGTCCCCATGCCAATCCGTAGAGACCTCAGATGGCCAGGGATTGCCCTATCTGCAAGTTCATGCCATCGTCTCACACTGAAACAGCAGTCTTTGCTAGGGGGTGTCAGCCTGATTTCCCAGATTAAGGCAATGGTATAAACCAGGGAGGATCTTTAGCTCAGAAATGGGTTTCCGTCCAAAGCCTTGTTAGCTTTCAGGATGTGCTGGCTGGTGTGGTGTTTGCAGAGGTTACTTACAGGGTGGCTGGGTGGGAATGTGCAGAAAAGGCAGGAGAGTTATTCATGCTGTATCAGCCAAGGCAAGGAGTATATGCATCTTCCTACACTGACATATGCATCAAAGCATATAAATAGATGACTGGGATAATTCATACAGTATCAAACTAGAAAGATGTGATGTAACAGCTTCATTATCATACTTATATCTCCTAATTGCACTCCACTTAGATCACTTGCAAGGCTATGATGGATTTCCGTGTAATAGGATCAAGTTTTATTTGATCTTAAGCCTTTTTCAACAGGAAGCCAAAATGAAAGGCAAGATTCAGAAAAGATCATGAAACTTACTGCCTAAATCTAATGCCAGAAAGTATTTTCTCTTAACAGAACTTTCTTCCTGTAAATGCATGACCCATTTCCTAGAGTCTACCTGTGCATTTATTGCACACTGTGGGTGTAAGAAATAAACACCAAGGACTTCAGAGGTCAGGCTGGTCACGTGCTAAGCAAAGCAGCAGTGATGTGCAGGGAAGTGATTTTTGGCAGGGTGCGAGAGGAAGAAATATACCTTCTGCATAGATTATGATATTGATTTCAGTCATATTAGTATCTGGTCTCAGAGGCCACCTCCAATCCTGTAGTACTTTTGATTTCTGTGGTCAATGTTGGGTTTAGTCACTGGTTATTTTGAGTGACAGTTGTGAGAAAAAAATGCACAGAATCACCTCTTCAGAGATGATCAGCTTTTGTAGGAAACAGCCAAGGAAAAGCGACTGGTCTTTGTCATAACATGATAAATTGTGACATGGTGTTCTGGAAAGGATTATTTTAAACTTTTCCTTGTCCTACTGCACTTGTTGGAGACTGACAGGCAAGTCTTGCTGGCTCAAAGTGCGGCTGACAAGATTGAAGGTGTGTTAAGAAAACTGCTTTCTCCTGGGCATGAAGTTATTCCGACAGCCACCAAGCAAATGTATTCCAGTAATCTACTGCCACTTCATGTGCACTGCACAGAACTGGGGACTGCTGCAGGAAAAATAACATCTGTGTTAATACTGTGTAAAATAGTAATAATAATAATAATAAAACACTTGCTTTATTCAGTAGTGAAGCATTGGAATTGCAGTAGTTTATTATTATTATTTTTGCATATGTGCATATTATTATTGTACCCATTTCACAGACGCAGATATTGAGTTCACAAAATAGACATCTTAAGAAATCTCATTTTCAGTTGTATGCTTATACTTTGGCTTGTGCTGCTGGCTCTCACAAGGGCGGAACTGAACACGGATGAGTCTCAGGCTCTCAACCACCAGCCATAGGTGACCTCTCCCATGTGAAGAGGCTGTTTTTGACAAATTGGCTTGTGTAGAGGGTTGTAGCTCTGCAGTATGATACAGAGCCATGTTAGAAGCACTCTGCCTAGGTATGCCAGGAAGCTGCTCTAAGAGGTCCTTGCCAAATTGTTTGATTTCTGGGACAGTGAGAGACGACTGAAGAAAATGAACTGTGAAAAGTTAGTGGAACCATACTGAAGAGTCTTGCTGAAGGCTTTTTACTCAATATTAGTCTTATTCATAGTTGCTGTAAGCATGATAATTGCCAGAAAGATATGCAGAGCTCCAACTTTGGGAACCATCACTCAAAGTTGGTAAATAGTCCCTTGGCTGGATCAATTGCTGCCCGCTCCAGGTTGCCGCGGGCAGTCCAGGGCTGTGTCTGCAAGGACTACCGCGGGTGGCAAAGGACTTCTGACAGCTGAACCATGCAGTCTGCACTCCCAGTGCAGCATCTGAATGCACTTCCAGGGTGGCTAGCAAAGTTAAAAATGCTTTGGCATAAAACCACCAAGCTTTATCCTCCCCATAAATTTGCCCAAGGACTAGGAGTGTTTTAAGACACATCAACCTAAAGAAGTTTTAGAGAACGCCGGAAAAGAGCTATAGTGCTGCAATTTACAGCCAGGAACATTCACCTGGACAATAAGAAGCCTGGTGCATTGAGCTGAAAAATATGCTGCAGTGTATGGTATTGGCTTGTTTGTAATAAAACACTAGCCTAGTACATTTTATTGGTTTTAGAGCCATTTATTGTTTTGTTTTCAGAAATACAGTATGTAAGCAAAACCAATAAAATAGTTTATTACATAGTAATTGTTCAAGAAGAGAAAGACCTACCAGAGGAGGTATCCTATGATCTCTTAAAAAGTACTTAGTGTGTCTCATGTATTGGGAGACGAAATGGAGGGGGTGGTTGAACACCATGCCAGAGTTCTCTGTTGTCTGGACAGAGAGTTTTCGCAAGGTCTTGGACAATTTCCCATGTGTGTTATCAGTAGGAGCACAAATGAGCCAAGAATGCAAAGCAAAAGCACAATATTTACTATTGGCTGTTCATCAGGCTCTTATTAAAAGGGCTCAGCTCTCTGGTGAGGGAGCAGGGAGAATACGAGGACACTTCTGAGACCAGACACAGAGAAAACTACAATCTGACAAACTGATACTGCATTCTGGTGGCCAGCTGTAGCTCTCTTACCCCTTTAGGATTTTTCTCTCAAAATATTACATGTGTTTGCTTGAATTCAAGTCTAGTCTCTGCAAAACCTTACCTACATGCTCACCTCTTCTTACCTGGGCAGTCACGTTACCTCGGTGAGGCTTTGCATATGATAAGACGACAAGTCCATGAGTATGCCTGTAAGACAGGGGCCCTGGATTTCAGTACAGTGACACAAATTAGTGAATGGCAAATGCGTCTCATAGGGCCAAGTCCAAGGAAACACTGTTGAAAGGAAATCTACAGAGTTCTGATGATTTAGAACAGAGCTGAGTTTACTGTGGTTTATGCTGGGATTCTACTAGAAATCTGCAGAACCGGGGAAAATAAATGGCAAAATGTTGTGTCAAAACAGTTAGGGATTAGATTGTCTTGGAACCTTTTTCCCCCTTTGTGCATGGTTAAAGAGTTTATTTCAGTCTTCAAGTCCTCTGGAGAAGTTTAGCACTAGTGCCTGGTGTACATGGAAGAGCAAAGTCATCACTGCCTGTTCCTGCTCAGCTTCTGTACAAACGAGCACACAGTAAGCAGCAGCTCTTCCAGGGGACAAAGCACTTTTATTGTATAGTATTAATCTTCCCAACCCCGTTGAACAAGACTCTCCTACTTTATATTTCCATGTAGGTTAAAAAGAAAAGAAAAAAAAAAAGAAAAAGAGGAAAAACATTTTTCCTGACTTCCAAAGGTGCAGGTGATTTGCATTTCAGAGGTACAGAACAGTTATGGAGCGCTATCCCTAGCTTTCGAGACACCAGTTTGGACTGTCAGCCATAGGAGGGCTACTTCTCCCTGAAGGATACCTTTGGGAAGCCAAGTTCCTTTAGTACATGTAAAGTATTTGAACTTACATCTGACCTGAACAAGTAAGGAGGAGAGTTTGGTGCATGCTCAGCTCCACCTGCAGCCTTTCAGCAGCCTGAAATGTTTGCTGTATCCCGTGCCCTATTTAGCCTTTCTATTCAGCCATCTGTAATTGAGCAGCTCTTCCAGCACACCCACTACAGCTTCATCCTTATACTGCAGGAACCAATTCCAAGCTATTATTGCACTGCTTAATGATCCTGTTCAGGCTGTTTTGGAAGAGTAGTCCTTAGCTCTGCGTCTCACCCCAGGGATTTAAATAGGCTCGTATATCAAGGCCAAGCCTTGATAATTCCTTTATTTCTGGTGGCATTTTAAATTGCATGGAAACCAGGAGCTTCTTCCGAGCAGGAAAATGACTTCCTGCCATTAGGCAGCACCTATCAGCAATCAAGAGCACTCTTGAAATTTATATTCTTAACTCTGGCACTTGCTCAGATCTAGTGAATTGGGCTGGGACAAACAAATCCCTGTTTCAAATGTTAAATTTCTTACCAAAGATTTGCTTTCAATGGTGTGTTTTTGTAGTTGCTTGTTTGTTTGTTTTCAATTATTTTCTGCTTTTCTTACTTAGTTTACAAGCCCATATGCAATTCCATGTTACTATTTGGAACAGTCTCTCTGAGAGCTAACACAGTGACTCTATGTTTTAGTATACTCTGCCTTGTGTGCCCATATTCTCTGGTTTCTTTGTTCTGACTTCAAATTTCTTTAGCCTGTGAGTTAAGAACCCATGACAATGTGGAGAGAGCAAACCACTTTAAATCCTTCAAATCAAAATGAGAACTTTTATTTTGAAGAAATAATCTGCATTATAGCACTGATGAGCAATTCTAACAAGTTGGTAGCATTTCAATGATCACACTCCTGTTGCTTTGTTCAGAAGATGTGAGTGCACATTGCTGAGAACTCCTTTACATACTACTAAGATCATCCTTCTAAAACGACAGCTTTCCTGACCTTTTTCCTCTTCAAAAGGATTTTCACTGAACACACTGGTTCTACGCAGTAATTGTTGGTAGCACTCCTGAACTCCAGGTTCTCGTTTGAACTTCGAACAGTGTGAAGGCATTTATTTCCAGAACATGAAACTCTCTTGACCCTCCTTGAGTGATGTCAGAAATTATTATAGGAAGATTTCTTTGTAAATACTGTTGTTTAAGTAGATGTTTATCAGAAAGGCAGGAGAAGATGATATAGTTCTTTCGTTGAAGACATCTTTATGAAACTTGGAGGTTTTCTTGCATGATTGTGCCTAGGGGCTAAAATTATCTTCCAAGCAAACCACAGAGGTTGAAAACAATAGAAAGAAGTAATAATGTCCAATAATTCTCATTTAATCACAAAATCAGACTTAGAGCTTATTTAAGGCGCAACCAAAAGCTGACAATAGTCTAAATATGTACAGCATTTTAACATGAGATTTGTTAAACAATGCAAATATTCTTACATAGTCACTGCTTAATACTGTTCATGTAATTGGAACTTAATTCATTGATATAACTTTTTTATGATGGTTTGTGGAAAATACTCAACATTGGAACTACATAAAGTTGTGCTGTGTTGGTTAATGACAGGAGAATTTTTGTCAATGTTTGTGCCCTGATTAAATTCCATATCTCATGAATTCAGTATCTTTTTGGATTTTGCTATTTTTAGAGTTAAAAAAAAAAAAGCACAGATTTCCAAAATTGTTTATTACTAACTCTTGAAATTACAAATAATAGCTGTCCCATGTTTTTAAGACAGTAAAATTCAAGGGTTGGATACATACCAGCAACAGATTTGAAACAGTTTCCTTGTGAACACTGGTGCAAGAGGAGTAGCAAGCTACAGAGCCCAATCCTGCACTGCTGAGCACAGCAACCCCATGTGGCTTTTGCAGCTCGTGATCTATATGGTGCCATCCAAACTCTCCCTATGAATATTTCTCCATCATTTTTTTAATGAAGTTCTCAAGATATAGCCTTCTGCCACATAATACTTGCCTGCAGTCCTGTTCTGCTACCCACACTTCCTCCATTTTGGCGGTTCCCTCCTGGCCAGCAAAGAGGAGGTCAGAATGGCTGTGTGTCCCTGCGGGTGTTTATCGCATGGACATACGGTGATGAATAATGCACAGAACTCATTTAACTGTGCTTGCATTTCTGATGCTAGCTCTTGAATTCAAGTACATCTTTGGTCTGTCTTTGTGTTCAAGTTGATTGAGAGGGTTTAACCATATACAATATTCAAATTGCTTTTATGCATGAAGAGATTTTCAAGAAATCAATGCGCTCTTTGAGTGAAATAATTAATACATGAACTGATTGCCCTTTAAAGACAGTAGTAATGCTCCTTACAAAGACCAATGTACTAATATTACATGCAGTAATGTACTTTTTAAAAGTTAAATTCTTCATCGTTGGTATTTGAGTAGGACACAGAATTAGGCATGCCAAGCTGTATTTATTAGTGGAAAACTGATTATTATTACTGACCAATCTGCTTTCTAATGATTCAGCGAGCATGTTGGTTTTTATAGTAATGAATACGGGGCTCTTAATCAGGTGATCTGACAAGTGTGCAATTTGCCTGGAAAATTATGCTGTACTGAAAGTGTTTTTGTGAAGAATAAGAAAGGGGGAAAAATACTATAAAATGTTGGCATTTAGAGGAGAAAGAGACGGGAAAAGCTGAAGGAACAATGCTACAATACTTTGTGTCTGTTGTCTATATGCAGATATTTGGCCAAAATTCCTAGCAGTGGTGCCCAACTGAAAGCAAATTTAAGGTCTGGTTTTGCTCTGTTCCACTGGAGGTGAAAGGGGCAGGAGAGTAATGCTTTGTATGAGCAGGAGGATAGTGTTGGAGCTATGAAAGACCGGAGTAAAATCAGATGGGTGCAGTCCCCTTGTGTGCTGGTGGCATGTTTACCTTCCTTTACTCAGAAGATAAACATTTATTTTCATGTGAGTGCATAATTGTCTTCCTTTACCCACTCATTTGCCCCTAAGGCATCTTGGACTTTTTACCAACCTAATCTATTTTCTGATACTTGTCTTTTCCCACTTCACACTCCTGAAAGATGCCTTCTCCTGCATCCAAGTTCCTGGGCTGAAGGAATGATGAGAGCTCTTGTGGGCTGCTCTTCACAGTCTAAGCAGTTTCTTACACTGCGGAAGCCTACGAAACAAAATAGCTGACATACATCTGGCAACTGAGATCTAACGACGCTTCTTGGAGACTTCCTCTATTGGCTTTAATGGCCTTTGATCAGTCAATATATATAGTCACTGTTACCAGTGGCCTTTAACAATGCACAACCTGAAAAATGAATATACTACTAAAAAAATACACCAAAGGTTTTTTTTTTTTTTTTCACTTGTCTTTACTTAGAAATCTCCCTGCTCTGTTCTCTGTGACTGACTAGAAGTTACTATTCTATTCCATTCTGTTGACCCAGCTGTAGGTGAACATCCAGTTCTGGGGGTCGCTTCAGAGGTATTGGACACTTTCAGTTCCCATCAACTTTACAAAGAAAGTAAATAAACTCTGTTTTCAAAAGAATGACCCCAATAATATATTCACAGAGGACTCAATGTGGTAAATGGATAGGTAGGAAACTCCCTAGGGAACTCCTTTTAGGATTATACACTAGTGTTTTTCAAATTCTGGCGTAGCATCAGAATTAATACACGAGCGTCTGTCATGTGTTCTATGTCCCCTATAGCATTTGAATAATGAGTTTCTGTAATGAATATCAGTCTATGCCTGTTGTCTCCCAGGCCACTCACATGCTAAAGGCTGATCAGAGGCTCACTGAAGTCAATGGAAAGAGCCCCATTGATGTCAGTGTGCTTTGCAACAGCTCTAACTCACAGCACAGGGGTCCTTCATATTGTGCACAACCTCACACGAGGCAGTGTATGTTGCCCGCAGGAGCCACCTTTGCTCTTCTAAACTTTCTGAGTCTTAGGTATCAAAATTTGTGCTTCAGGAGAATCTCCTCTGAAGGCCTTGGAAACTGTATATAAATAAAAATTTTGGAAACAATTGTTGCCTATTACATTGGAGGACCAGGTATAGTGATGCTTTTTTTTCTCCTTCTCTCCATTTTCTCCTCTTCCCCAGCCAGTATGCAAATACTCTATTAGGATTTCAAGGTAACAGGTGTGTTTAGTTGCTTTGGAAAAAAAAGTCCTCATATATGACAGACAATGGAAACAAAGCATGAAAGAATTCTGCTTTCTTGTTCTTAAAGGATGAAATGAAGCAAGGAGGCAATTTAAAGTCTAGTCTCATAAATACCCTTACTTTTTTTCTCCTACGTTTAGTATTATTTCTATATGTGCACTGACCTCCTACAAAAAAGGGTGTGAAGCTGGTAGAGAAAAAACACCAGCAGTGAATCAATATAGGTGAACTAACCTCGACTCCAGAAGTAAAAGTGCATTGGAGAGAAGCAATATTGCATTATTTTTGTTTTGTCTGCAACACCTGAGCCTTGAGTATCATTTGGAAATATAAAAATGTGCTTTTATCTACATTGTTAAACTGAAAGGATTCCCTATCTATTTGATCTTTGTCATCAAAAGCTGTTGTCAGTGATTGCATGGTATTTTGTACTGTCTTCTGTTAAACTCTAAAATGATTGTTTAGATTGAGTGGCTGAAGTGAGCACTAGGTAAGTCAAAGTACATTGTATATGCTTTCCAGACCTGGGAGATGGATGCATCACTCAATAACATCTTTTCTCTTTATTACAATCAGAAGAAGCTTTAGTGCTTTTGTTCCACAATGATGAAAATTACTCTTTTTTTAACCTGTCTGGAAAGCCACTTGGTGGTGTGAAATTTGGTGTAGAGAAACTGTAAAGTTTAAGCTTATACTTACGTATGAGTTAGTCACTGATGTCGCCTACAGCTTACCCTCCCAACCAGTAAGTAGCTTAGGAGCGTTCATGTAGTTTCCATCCCTCAGAGACAAAACTCTTGCTGCCACTACAGTTATTCATTATTTTTGTTATAGTAAAACTTGAGAAACTATCAAAAACTGGGCCATGTTATACCAGGAACTACATAAATTCCAAATAGTAGATGTTCTATGCTCTGATGAGCTCACAGTCTAAAAAGACAAGACAGCCTTGGGCGGGAGTAAGAAGTGTGACTGTGTTTTTCAATAATCTCACATCAAGCTATGGATTTTTTTAGGAATGATGGAACACAATCTTCAAATGTTATGATTCCCTGTACAACTTAATATCTTCTTAGTCTTCAAAATATGATCCCAGAAACTCTATTTTCTTGACAAAAATAGATCAATGATGCAGTGAACATACAGCCTAGCCAGGGAACAAAACAACTCCACTTCTCTAAGCTTCCAAGGCTGAATACTACAGCCACTGGTGCTCAGGTGGCTGCAGCCCCTAAAGTGAGAAACTGCTACTTTCTAAACACTCGTGCAAATCACATCTTAAAGTACTGTCACAGCAGACTGGCCCTTTCATGAAACATTCCTAGTATTTACGGTTGCAGAAGGTGTATACTTTTATTGCAATATTTTTTAGGTGTTATCTGACTTGACCAAGATTTCAGCAGGGTCTTAGCTGGGGACTAGTTACAGATGGATCTCAGACAAACTTACATCTGACCTTGATGCTGGTACAGTCCTCTTCAAGCTGAGGCATTTCTGAGCATTTATCACCATACTAGCTGAAGACCAGTGGTATTCTGGAAGTTTAGTTCTCTATAAGCAACAATAAGAATGAGATGAGCAAAACCAAACATCTGTCAAAATGCCATGAGCATTGACTTTTGGCATTTTTAAACTTAAATATCTGAAATTACTTTCAATACTATAAAACATGAAAAAAAAAAAAAAAAAAGGCATGTTACCTGAAGTTAGATCACTTTTAGCCTTGGGGGGGAAAAAGATTCAGAATTAATCATCATCTAGAGTAGGCTAAATGAGCTCATGCTTTACATTATTTATTATAAAGATCAATTATCATTCTTTCCAGTGTCACAGTTTCAGACATTCATTGTTTTGACAAGTCCTCAATGGAATAGTTTTCCAGTAGTGACAAATTGGGAACCAGTACAGAGTATCACCAATGAGGGTGGTTTGGTTTTCTTAACATTATGTTGAGAATCTGGAAGTTCTGTAGTAAACTAGTAAAAAATAATAGGATCCAGAAAAAGAGGAATTGGAGATCCAATAATTCTTTTTTTACATAAAGTTGGTAACCAGGAAGAATATGGGAATTAATCGTTTTTAACAAGACATTTGTATTGCTTTCACTGTGAAAGATATGGATGACTAAGGACATTGTATGTACCAGTCTTGGAGATACTAAGCAGCTGTCTGTATTTTGTTCCATGCTTCAGTTATACTTTGAAAACTTTTTTTGCAGTTAATGGTTTTGTCACAAAGTACATATACACTTTTCTTTGCAAACCTAACTTCTATCTGAATATCAGAGGCTATTATGGGCTTTAAGTGTTGCTGGTAGCCATAGCAATAATCACTTTTCTTGACCTAAAGATGTTCTGCTCTCCTGCATGAATTGCATACCTCAGCTTTTTGGATAATGTAAATTTTTCTTGTTTAAATGATGCAAAGCGGTTATTGCGTTTTTGAAAATATAGGGTATAAATCAGTGAGAGTGGTTGCTTTATACAGAACAAAACATAGTCCTTGGTTGTACACATATATCACTCACCAACAGAAATCAATGCCATTTTGCTCACCTAAGGACAGAATTTGTCCCATGCACCATGTGGAAAAACTGAGCTGACAAAGAAAAGATGGAGCTTGCACAGAGAGAAAAAAGCTGATATCCTGTGCCATAAAAATCAAATGTGAAAAAGTTCATAATTTAAAGCTGCCCCAGGTCGTAATAAATAATTCAGTCCTCAATTATACACAGTTTTTCCTTAACATAAAACTATCTCCCCATTTTTTTGTAAAAATCAATCCATAGACTCTTATCATATATGCATGTGTATATATGGATAAATATATGCGTATAAAATCTCATGTCATGGTGATAATTTACTTTGATTCATCAAGATTTGCTTTTTGTCCATGAATGGTTATCTTGATGGGTTCTTTGTAGTGTGTGATATACTGTATCCCAGGCTGTAAAATACATGTTTTGAAGTGTGGCTTCATTGGGTTTGCTCCCATATTCTATGTGTGTAGCAAAGATGCATGAAGCAGTGCCAACATGAGATTAACTAAATCACTAAAGCTGAATATGTGCCTTGCCAGTAGCCTTAATTCACGCTCACTTTCTCTTCCAGGATTGTCACTAATAGACAATGACTACTTCTTAATTATTATTGAAGTTTAATAACATATTATTATTGCTTAATTATATGAATACTTTTAGCTGTGGTTGGTCAGAGAAATCACTTTGTGTTTCAGGTTACTGAATAGGTATGTTTTCAAACATTTTGCCTGGCACATTTATTTAGGAAGAGTTGAAATCCATGTTTCATGAACATGCTTTTCTGAGTCCTTTAAATTCTTTTTCTACAAACACACCAATTACTCTGGGAAAGGCAGTGAGCTTTTCCCACATATGAGCAAAAATAATTTAAAATTTGGATGAATATAGGCTTATTGCTTTGCTTCATTGCTCCTTCAGTTTTATTTGAAATAGGAAAATATATATTGAATTAGGTAATAGGAGCTGTAGTGGAAAGTCTTTTTAATGTGGCTCAAGCAGAAGAGCTTTGAGATGAATTAACATGGCCTGAATCATCCCACTTAATTTTAGGTGTTTAACCGAAGCGCACAACTGATTCTCATTTTTGGCATTTGCCAGAATTGCTCTGTGATGTGTGTCTCCCTCCCAGGACAGAAAAGGACACCTTACAGTCTGAAGAAAATCATCTCCTTCCTAAGCAGTCATGACCTAAAATGTTCAACCTCCTGGGACATGCCTGCTGGCTGAGGCTGAACAACCTGCCAGCCTGCATCCTGCGCACTTCTGGCTTCATTTTTCAGTTGGGATTGTTTAGGATTTTTATCTATCTGTGAATGGCCTTCCACACTGCTGGCCAAAAATTTCTCTTTATTTATTTGTTTGTTTTTATTTATTTATTTTACAATAAAACCCTTGAAACTATAACATTTTGCTTTTCCGCAAACTGGAAAACTCAGCTCTAAGGAATAAAAATAATACATTAGCCAGCCAGCAGCGCTGTGTGAGGAAGTAGGTAAATTTTGCTCCTATGGAGAGGCTCAAGCAATTAAATTCGTGAGCTCTTCCACAGAAGAGTTATAACACTCATAGATTTGCTTCCATTTCTCTCCCTCCCCACCTTGGCTTCCCTCGATCCCAGGCAGGCAGGATTGACTTCTACCAGTTTGCGGTGCCTCTGGGACTGCCAATGGACTTGTTAAATTGTGATAATAATTTTAGGCTGTTGGCCACACATTTGTTATGAAATGAAGTAACTCTCTTCACATGAGCTGTCAGACAGAAATTACTTTTAGTCACAATCAATCTAAATTTCAACTGGAGACTTCAAGGTGAAGGCTGTGAACTTTGCTACCTATTACAAGCCTGTGAAGCCATCCAAGCTTTTTCATTTTTAGCTAGACCAGTATTTCTATATTCCTCTGCTGCAGAAAGTATTGTTTATATGCCATAACTCCGTAGCATTAAACACAATAAATCCTGTATTTCAGGAAACTATCTCCATCAAATTTGAGATTTAGCTTCCTCAGGTCAAATTCTGACCCTCCCTCTTCTTCTGGGGAAAGTTTCAGGCCCCATAACAGTAAAACCCAAGAGTGATAAAAAAAATTTGTATTTGTAACATTTCATTAGGCTCAAAATTACCCCTGTTCTTCTCATGCAAATGTTTAAAGTTTGTCAAGCAAATGGCACTCTCATTATGCTCATTATAAAATATTCACCCTTGGCATATTGAGCCCATGAACTAAGGCTTTAAAGAAGGAAGGAGCTTGAATAAGAGAGAGTGAGTGCCCATAAGCATGTACTGCACTATATAGTTGTGTACGTGAGACTGCACAGCACACTTTGTAGTTGCATATTTCTCCCACACATCTTTTGCTTACACTTTAATCAAGGGAAGTGAATGCAACGCAAAACAAGACCTTTCTCTATGCTGAGTTTAATGACCCTTTTCATACCAGTAGAATCGGGCTGCTTCTCTCTCGCTGCTGTTCTCTCCTAGCTTCGGAGAGTTAAACATTATAAAAATGACTTTTGGGTATGACCCACAAATTAACTCAAAGGCACATGGAAGCAGTATACTCATCCAGCATGAAATCAAAAGCTAATCGATGTAGATTGTTACGTTAGCTAAGGAAGTAAACGATTAGCCAAGTTAATGCCACCTACCCTGTCTTTCAGCACCAAGCAGTTAAGGAATTTGTCTTCCCAAACAAGTTCCAGTTCCCGTTGGTGACATTACAGGTTATTGGATGAATTTTTCAAACCTGTGAGTCTTGAAGAAAAATGAAGGAAATTTTAGTAGGAAGAGGGGTCAGATCTTGGGAATGAATAGTAGATTTTGATGTGAAATGATGACACAAACTTGGGAGTTATCCTCATGGTCGAGGATATTCACATAGCAGCCTCTTGCCAGGCTGGATGATGCGATGGGTCCCTGATGACATGAGATTACTCTGACTGGGTGCCCCGTGCACCACCACCCTGCAGTGCTTTTGCCTCTGATCCCAACAGGTCTGGCCCTGGTCATGGAAGTGGCGGTTGTTACACTGACATGGTGTAAACACAAACTCCAGCCCAAAATTCACATCCTTTCCCGGTGTGGGCAGGGAGCAGATGCCCCACTGTCTGTCAGGATGGCAAAGCTGCTCTATGCCTAATACTGGAGGTTCAGATTGACTTTTTACTCATTAAGGTCACAGTGAAAATGAAATTAGCAACTGGACTTCTGGGACAGAAAAGCCTGCTTCATCACTTTGCCCTTTGCTTCAGGTCTCATAAAACTTGCTTCATTTGTGCAGGGTCACAGTCTTGGAAACATAGTGTGTGTGCGTACAGGTCTTTCTACAATATTGCATTTCATTTCTGAGTTGTTCTGCCTTTCTTTTAGTTCTGTTTGGATTAACACAAGCACTCCAACAAAAATAATAATTTAGCAATATTAAACTAGTTTCAGAGCATCTGTTTGCTAATATCACTGTTACCAAGATACAGAAAAAACATGAGTCTAAGGTTCTCACACTAATGCAGGAATTAAATTGTGTTTATTTGCACAGTTAATTCACTAAAAACAAACATAATCCATTTTTAGCTGCTGTTTTTACATAATTGTTGATGAAATGGAATTCATCCAGTGGTTGTATCTAAAATATAACATTACCTCCTATCATTAACACAAGCTGTTTTATTTTTTTTTCATTTTAAGTAAGTCTTGCCAACATAATATAGCTATTGATATTTCAGTAGTCTCCATTACTTGCAAAATTTGTGATCACTTAATTTTTTTTCATGTTGTTATTTCCTTTGCAAAGGATTAAATCCCATGTTAAACAAGGTTGTAGCCACTGAAAAATTTAATTCACATAATATGTTAATATTTAACTCCAATCAGGGACTTCCATAGCAGGGCAGCTCATCACGCATTTTCAGTGGCAGAGAGCATGCTGGGTAGAAGGGAAATCACCAAAATTTTAAGATGTTTGTCATAGGATCTGACATTGTAGTTTGATTAAACCAGCCCAAACTGTTTTTCATGAATGCATAAACGGCTGAAAATCTGTTTTTTCTTGCTAAATTAAATTTAATTAGGGCGTGACTGCGTAGAACCAGCCAATGTCAGCTATCCCTTTTGTTTGGATTTACCCAGGGCTTTCAGCAGCAGAATTTGCTCACTTTGGGTTTTGTTGCTTTTCCCTTTCCTTTTCCGTGTTGGGGGCTGATGATGGGTATCTTTGCACCACAGATGGGCAGTGCCTTCACCCTCCTGATACTCCCATCCCTGAAAAGCCTCATGTACCCAGCACATTGAGCTCTGCCTTACTGCTGCCGTGAGTGTATTTATGATGGCAGTTAGTTCCTTTGCCGTTAAATGAGATTTGGTGAGTAAGTGGCAGGGGCAAGTGCAGGTATATGTGCATTATCTTACATAGTGCTGTGAAATACGGTCTCATAAACTCGGTGGTGTGGGGTTTTCTCTTCTCTCAACCCAGAGGATCCTGCTGGCGTAAAGTAAAAAGTCTGTCTTCTCAGCAGAAAAATGCAGAAGGTCAAACGCAATTTTGTTAACAGGGATTTGGGGTATTTTTCCACTTTAACAAATTAATTATATTTCTTTTTGATCTTCAAAGGCTTTGCTGAATCATTGTTTGTTCCTTTTTTGGCAGGGAAAGCTGTTAGCAATTCTGAGAAATAAACTGCAAACACTTTCGAACCTGAGGCCAAAGCCTGCTGGCATTTAGGTGTTTCCAGATGGCAAATGTATGAGGGAGTGAAAAAAGTAAACTGACACGAACATCTACAGAACATTTTTTGTTTTTACCAAAACAAAAAGGGAGATGTGTATACAGAAATTCTTAATCTGTCAGGCACTGGTTATGATTTGTAAACATGATTTCTTAAAATTGAAATTAAGGGTCTTGTGGCTGGCTGTGTAACAAATGAATGCAAGCAGTGATTTCCACTGCATATTTTTCCAGAAAACAATCTAAACGTTAAAGAACTTTTTACTTCCTTCAAGCTAGGAAGATAACGCATGCTACAGTGATTTGGGGTGGTTAATACCAGATAGAAGTAGACTACCCAAAGCGCCAGTGATCAGGTGCTATAGTTTTATGGGAAAGGATGACAGGCCAAGCCTGTGTGCGTGAGGACATTTGAGCAGCAGACGGTGACTAACGGGGACGTGTGAGCACCACGCGACACGGGTGCCTGCTTGGTTGGGACCCAGCCGCTGCCAAGCTGCCGACTTCTCATCAGGTGACAGAACATCACGTGCTGATAAGGCGACAAATGCAGCCCTGCCCACCTGACAACGGGCAGGGAGATTCATTTCATAATTTCCTTCCAGATTTTCTCTAAGGGGTATTTTGATGCAATCAGTAACGCTTCCCAAGGAGCTGACCCTCTCCCTATTAGGTGGAGGAGAGGAGAAGCTGCTCCTGGGGCACCCTGGCCCCATCCCACGTGGCACCCGCAAATCCTTCCCCTTTCGCTGACACGGTGGCTCCTGAGCTGCTCCTCACCTCTGCTCCTGCCCATCGCATGCCAGTGGCTTTGGGCCTGTTGTGCTATCTTTGCGCACACTGTATGATCTTATTCAGCTAACAGTCTGTTTGAAATATGAGTCTAATCCCAGAGTAATGTACTATTCCTCTTAGATTTAACTTTAACTGATCCCTACAGAATGAATTTTTTAACAGGACAATGTAATCTGTCCACAAGATCTTGACAATGTGGTCCAGAAGGAAAATGGAAACTTCTCAGACTCGCAATTTGAATGAGAACCCACAAGGACGTTCTGTGGCCATTGGTACTGTGCAGAGAGGGCCAGATCCTGGCAGGCCCCAATGACTTTTGCTCCCCAGAAAGGAAAACACTTAGCATCACCTAGACACTCCTCATAACTTCCCATCACCCAGCTCTTCGCTGGCCTGCAGGTGCCGTGCCCGGCTCCTGGCCCCGCTGCTTGGCCATGGCTGCAGTACGGACACAAGGTCCAAGAAGGGTCTGTAACATTAAAGGGAAAACGAGGTTTATTTTTCTTTTGTGCCAAGTCTGCAGCTGGATTTTTGCCAAGCAGATCCCTGTGGCTACGTGGATTTCCATTTATCCAACAGCTCAACTGCATCTGGGGATCATTGTAACTGATTGTTATATTACCAATATTGTGGGCGTTTGTTGTGTGACATAGGTCTCTGGATGCCACAACAGTGTAAATAATCGAAGGAACAACACAGCAAAATGTCATGTGCCACAGCCCCATGCAGGAATAAATCTAAAGCAAAAGAACCTAAATATGAAAACAAGCTGTTCAATACGAGTTTTGTTTGATTTGTAAATAAGACTGATTCATATAAAAGGATTAAGCTTTGTCAGGTCATAGCCATAGGCCGACTTCAGTTACCTGGAAGTCTGAATTGGTTGAAGCTTTAAATACAGTTTACTTTTAAGTTTGAAGCCATAAAAATGTAACTCGAAGACAAGTGAAGAAAATGGCTACTAGACTAAAGGGAAATGGTCTTGAGGTGAATTGCATGTTATTTTGGAAAGACCTTACACCATTTTTGAGATCTTGATATTATCAATCAATGAAATTCTATTTATTAGTCTTTTTTTTTTTTCATGTTTCTGCACTTCTGCAGCTTGATTCTGGTCTTACTGACTCATTCATGCTCACTTCTTTTGATGGATTCCATTCTGATTTATGTAGTTATTGAGGTGGAATGATAAGCTTCTCCAAACTAGGTGGTTTTGTGTATATATGTGGATTAAAGGACAAAAGAGTAACCATCATCTGAGATTTCCAGACACCTCTGTTCTCCAAAACATTCTTATGATGTTTTCTGACAAATATCATGGAACAAAAGGATCAGATTATCTCCCAGTCTAGAGCAGAACATATGAAAAAATGACTAGCAATTCAATTTGGCTCAACTGAAAATGAAATCTGCTGCTAGAAGAGGGAGTCTGACATTTTTGAAAAGCAAGAAGCTGAAAGATGCATCAAGTCAGACCTCATAGCTGAGAGACCCCAGGTCAGTACTTTGTAGCCTCAGGCATCTGCGTATTGATCAGCACTAAGTCATCTGGAATTCACGCACTGCTAATTGATCCAGGAGGTTGTTATAACATGCAAGGAGTACTGCAAAACAGCATATCTTCACACACATGGAAGAAAAATCTGTTGCTTTTTAGGGCTGAATGCACCTGGAGGGACGGTGATGGGAAGAAACATTCGAGTGTCTTTTTTTGCATCCTGAAAGTCAGAGGATTTCTGCCAGCTGGTTGCCATGACCTGTCCAAGCTGCGGTAAGTAATTGTGGAAGTTTGTGCACTCTGATTCACTTCAAACAATGTGTTGTGCAATGACAGTAAAGAACAAAAGCCTATCAATAATCAAGGGGTTACGGTTAAAAAAAAATTAATGGCTCTTGATATACAGTTGGATCTCCAGGTCTTCACTCATCCACTTCAGAACTAGTTCAAAGCTATCCAAGGTAATAAAAGACCTTGCTAAAATAAAAGACCTATCCAAGCTAATAAAAAACTTGACAGAGTTACTGTGTGTCATTTTCCAGGGAGCTGTAACTACTGTGTTATAGCCAGTTCATTGAGAACTAAGTACAGAGCCCAAACACTGACGAAGCCTTGGAAGAAAAATGGATCATTGCTGGATCAGATACAGACACAAAAGTGCTGTGTTAGAGGTTAAAACCATTCCAGGAGCTGAATGCTTTTCCTGCATAGAAAAGGATGTGACAATGAGTTTCATTTAAAGAGTGAATTCATTTGCCACAGGAACAATGAGGTTTTGCTTTTTTAATCAAAATGCAGACAAGTAATTTCTTAGGCAAGCAAAGCTCTGAATTATGGCAGGGAAGATGCAACGTGAGTAAACAGTCTTTTCTGTAATACAGCTATAAAATATTATAATATACATATACATGAAATAAAGAAGTGATTGAACTTGTCATTTAATTGTATCACCAGATTTGTAGCTTGTGAAAATGTCAGAGAAAATAACACAGTATGTAGGATGGGTCAATTTATTAATTGTGGATAATTTTTGAGCCTACTCCAGTCTGTGCTGTTGTATTTCTTGTTTATAAGTATTCACCAAGAAGCTTGGATAACTAATTTCCAGCCAGCAGGTTAGTCTTTTATAGTCTTCCCATTTTGATTACTTCCTGGATGTCTGCTAGGATCAGTGACTGGTCTCTGGGGTCACAGAGCATCATTTCTGCCTGCATGCCTGTAACTTTTCCAGTAGAAGAGTAATGTTTATCATCTGGCCAGTCTGAGCATTTCAATGATCTAACATTTGTGAAGCTCTGAATATTTATAACCTCCCAAACAACACAAGAAAAGGGTTAATCTATTTATTTGTGAATAACTGTGTAACTCTTGCCCACTTTCCCATTCTCCAAACCAGCTCTATTATGGCCAGCTTCATTCACTTCATAAAACTGAATCACAGAAAAACTGTACTCCAGCTAAACCAGTCCCACTGGGGACCAAATCTTGGTCTAGTTATTCATTTTCACTGCACATCACTTGAGGGGTTTGTCTGAATAAGAATGTGGGACTCAAACTGATTAACTAGCAAAGCAAAAATGCAGGTTAGAGATGAAGTCTGGGGCTACTGAGATCGAAATGATCTGTTAATATGTGTTTCAAGTATAAGTCATTGTGGTTATTCTCAAGAAAAGGCAGTGACGTGAAGGTTTCTATTTGCTTGAGAAGGAACGCTCGCGTCCTTGGAGAAGCTGCCCTGATAAAACAGCCACCCCATGGTCTCCAGCAGGATTTTCAAAACCAGATTTGAGGTAGTCTTTAGAGCACAGAAGTTGCCGGATTTTCAAAATCTTTGAAGGCCAGCTGTACTTTTGGCAAACTCATTGCTCCTGTAAGTGAATGCAAGCAGAGAGGGGGAGCTAACCTGAGGTGAGCTCTTCCTCCCTTCCCAGCAGAGCAGCTCTCCACTCCAGCTTGCACAGCACCCAGTGAAGCTCGTGTCTGTCCAGCAGGGCACAAATAATCTCCCGGAGGAGGTGAAAAGAGATTTGGGGGCATGGAGAGTGGGGCAGGAGCATGGGGGTATTTTATCTACTTCCCATGGGAATTTTACTGTAAAAATAGGTTCTGCCCTGGCTGTAGAAGTCTTTTATTTCAGGTTTCACCAGGTTCGTACCTTGACTTCAGAGTCCCTAGATGTGGAGGCCTCTAAGCTTGACCACATTTCCTCTCTATGCTGTGGCATATTTTTGGTTTAAAGCTGTACTTAAGGAGACTTGTTTGTATGTTGCTGAGGAAGCCTGGAAGGAAGGAATTATTTCCTGGTTTTTAGTTTTCATTTTGGGGTTTGAGGCATGGAGAGAATATTTAAATGCAGATATTTGATTGTACCCATGTGCCCCCAGGGAGACAGGATTGCAAAATCTTCATTAAGGCCAAGTGAAAGGCAAAAAAAATAAAAATAAAAAAATAAAGAATAAAAAGGATTTAGGCCTTCATATTATTCACAGACAAAATTCTATTGTCCTAAATATTTGCTGTGGGTCTCATCCCCCAGGATCTGAACAAGCTGACACAATGAGGAGTTTTGAACAGGTTTCCAGCCATTAGGGAATTACAGAATACATGAAGAAGGTGAGATGAGAATAGGGACTAGAGATGTCCCTACTCTCTATTTCTTCCTGTTTAAAATACATCAATATTAAAAATAAATAAAAAATAGTGGCATGTTTTGTAACCCTGTCAAAGAAAAAGGAGGACCAAGATACATACCGCCTGCAGTTGACACTAACTTTTTCCTTTCTTTTCCATTTGAATCCAAGCTAATAGCAATAATAACTATTCTGCCTGTCCACTGACCCAACTGATGTGTTATTGTGCTAATCCACCTCTACTAGTATTGACTGCTGGTCTCTAAGGGGTTGCCTTGCTGAGTCAGAAATAAATTACCCATCAGAATCAATGAAACTCATGACTACGGCTTACATAGATGTAGCTGTGTCACCCATACTTGCAAATGATAAGTGCTTGACAGTTACTTACATACTTACATCTTTTGAATGGGTAAGGGCGTGCAAACCACCCTAGGGAGAAAGCCACTCATCAGTATATGGTCACTTTTGGATCGTTGTTATTGCTTTGCAGTATGTTTGAGTTAGACAAATTAAAGTATCTTAAAAATGACCATTGCTTTTGCTTGTTGGTATGGAAACAAAATATGAATTGAGGGCCGTGACTTCAGTGTCTGTGCCACTGAGGTTAGTACACTATGGTGAACTAGTGAAGAAAACTTCCTTTTCTTCCCGTTTCAACAGCTCTCCCAAAGCTCAAGTAGAACTAAGAAAGCCTAACCACATAGCTGCCTGTGCTGTACCTGGTACACCTTGGCTTCTAGCTAGTTTAGTTATGAGCTGCCAGATGTAGATAGTTCACTGACTGCAGATTCAGTAGTGAATTGTGAGTGAGAGATTGTGAGTGAAAGAACTAAGTCAGCCAATGGGCACCTGCCTCGTGGCTTTGAGAGGTCCTCCGGTATCATTAACATCACAGAAGAGGGATGTATGTACCAGAGTGTGCCATTAAGCGGTGGAAGAGGTAGAGCCAAAAAATAATCAACAGAACTAGTCAGATCTAAAGCCAAGACAAGTAACCTCGGGCTGCAGGGAGCTGCATGTGCGTGGTCAGAAGAGAAAACTCTTGAAGATGCTGGGTTGATACTTCAGAAATCTCTGCTGAAGCGGCAGCAGCCCCATGGAGCAGCAGGACCCAAACCATGCATGACTGCAGCAGAGCAGACATCAGTGTAAGTGAAGACCCCATCAGGAATTTTAATGAGGATGAAAATGAAATAATATTTTTTTTTACCTGTGTTAATCTCATTTAATATCACAGCAGAAAGCACTCATAATAATATCCTATATATAATTTTCAACTGAATTTCTACTTCTAGACAGGAAATAAGACTATCTAGATCTGTTTTCACTACGGATTTGGAGTCTGAGTCTCCACTTTTCTGCTTTAGTTGGGGGTTAGCTGGATACCTGTTACTTTGAATGCTATTAAAATATACAAGAGGAAAATACCAGTCTGAAAGTCATCGGGGGATTAGCTCTTTACATTCAGTAAGTGATGCCCCTTTTTCTAGAGGCCAATGTCAAAAGCTATTTATAAAATCACAGAATTGTAGACTAACTTAGGTGTACAGGACCTTGGAGGTCATGGAGTCCCACCTCCTGCTCAAGGCAGGGTCTGCTAGAGCAGGTTGCTCAGAGCCTTGCCCACTCAAATTTTAAGTATTTCAAAGGTATGATCCCACAACCACTCTGGGCCCCTGTTTCAGTGTTTAACTGCCCTCAGGGTGATGTTTTTCCTTCCATCTAATCGGAACATCCCCTGTTGCACCTCATGGCCTTGCGCTTCCACTGTGTGCCCCTGAGGAGCATCTGGGTCCATCTCGATGCCCTCTCTCTCTGCAGCTGCAAGTGCCGTGAGGTCCCCTCCAGAGCCTTCTCTCCTTAAGGCTGAACAAACTCATTTAGATAATCCTTTATTCTTTCAGTTGTGGGGTCACAGCGTAGCAAGTGTCGTTAGCACAACATAACTATAGAGAACTTTGTTTCATTTTCAGCCATTGTAGTGTTTTCCCCATCTGTGTTTGTAAATAGCTATGACAGGAAGCACTAATCCTGCAGTTACCTTTCTTACCAGACTTCTGTGCAAGCTGTACACTTACAGTTAAGGTGCTCAGTCACGTTTTGGCTTTGTCTCTGACCCACTGCGGTTCCTTCCAGCACCGGGTAACCCCCAGCAGTGAGATTGCCCCTCCCGATAGCAGCAGAAGACAAAACTGAGGTTAATGCCGGGGGCCTGAATAACAGGCAGGGGCAAGCTGCTTTCACCTGAGAGGATGCTGAAGGAAAAGGTCTTTGTCGCAGTGTTTCACCATGGGCTGTGAAGCACCTACTGCTTTGAGTGGTGTGTCCAGGAGGCTGCGCTCACGCAAGCATCCCTGCGCTACTGTCGAACCGCCGCCGCGGGTGCTGCCGGCACTGTGGCCATGCCAGCACACAGCGCGCACAAGTTCACGGCTCGCATAAATGCTCAGGGCTGGGGTGCGTTTTGCAGCCCTCTGCTCGGCTCTGCAGTGCTGCGGCTGGCATTCCTCCCTTTAAACCAGCTTAAGGATCTCCCCGTGAGCTGCGGTGGCATATTTGCATTGCAGCACAGATGTACCAAGTGTAACACCACATATAATTCTGCAAAGCCAACATCTGGTCCCATTAAATGCAGCAGAAATATCGCTATTGGTTCCAGCGGGCCTGGTAGATCATTTATTTATTTTGCATTTTTTTCTACAGAAACTGAAAGTCACTCCTATGATTGAGTAACCTGTCTGAAGCAGTCAAAGCTCTGACTCAAAGGGTTGCTTGGTGTGAGCAATAACATGGCTGCTCGTGCGACTTGAACAGACTTTATGCTTTCTTCCAGGTCACTATCTATTATTTTCAGAATGGAAAATTCAAAGATCAGAAAGCACCTAATAGGCTGAGAGAGACAATGCCTTATAAAAATGTTATTGCTATCGACTTTGTGGAAGAGTTGATTACAAGGAATTGGCAGGGAAATGATTTAATACTAAACATTGATGACTGTAATATCCAAGAGTTATTCTGGACAATAAGAGACAAGAAAAAAATGCATTTTCTTTTACTGTGGGAGAGACTCTTGCTAAAAGGATAACAGAGACTCGGCAGAGTGATGACGAAGAGTGATAGGCTTCTAACAGCAGTTCCAAAGAAACAAAAACTATTCGTAGTAGAAATTTGGCCAAACAAGTAAAATACTTAAGGAAAAATAATTTCATAAGCAGCTTACAAATGTAAGATTAATTATTTTCTTACTTAAAATATTTTATCAAGCACTGCTACAAATGAATGGACATAAACAAAGTAAAACAGCCAAAAATCATTGTCTACCCAAGGTCCCAAGAAAGATTTGTTGAAGCCATTCAACACATTGCTTTCTTACTGGTCTATGTTTGAGCCTTAACCATGAGAAATTTCTTCTGCGGGCTCAAACCATGATCCCAAAAATTCTCTGTCAAGCTCAATTATTTCCCCACTTTCTCCCCTCTGCCTTCTACATCTCCCTGTGCATCATTCTAGCTAGAGTTTTATAACTAGTTGTTTGGGTTCAGCTTGAGATGGTGTTACAGCGCAGCCAAATAGCTGTCTGCAAGGAAGTAAAAATCTTAGCACTGTTCCAACCGGAGACTCTTTATCTTTAAAATACAGCATTACAAAGTCTAATGTCCTCCAGTTTTATTAGCTAGTCTTGAGGGGTGCTTAGCTGGCAAGTGCAGCATCTGGCACTGCCTCGGCACGGCTTTAACAGCCTGAGCGCAAACTTCCCCACGGCTGCACAAATAACGTCTTACGGGGCACAACGGCTGCTGGTGGCAGCAGCTTCTCTTGTCCCCCATTTGCTGTCCCCTCCGGGACCGGGTCCCGCAGGAAGCGCTGGGGGTTTGCACGATGCGAACCTTGCAGATGGGACCTTGGTCCCTGCGGAGAGCGGTAGCCACTGCTCCCGTGCTTGTGCCCGGTGCAGCATGCTGGGAGCCGTGCAGCTCTGTGCCTTTGTGGTAAAACACCTTTTTTACCCCTTTTTAGCTGACTGCAGTCAAAGGAAAAGGAGGGTCCGCTGGGGTTCAGAGGCAACCCCTGATGTGCCCAGCAGGTACAAGCCCTGCAGTGGAGCCTGCTCACGCGGAGGGGACCGTGCATAGCCAGTGACATCAATTTACCGTGCGGGGAAAATTCCAGCGTAAGTGGTCTCTACTGTGTATAAAACAGTACCAGTGACATTTGCCTCTTCTCTTAGTGATAAAATGTATTTATTTGTGAAGTAGATCTTAATCCATCTCTGAGAAGTGTTTTTAGTTTTTCGCAGTAGCATTTATAATGATTGAATGTGTAGCTAGAGAGGACATCTTTCTGTAGCAATGAACAAAAATAAGAATAACTTTTCAGCATTACCGTATATCAATAGCCAATTATTTTTGTATGGATGGGTTCTGGTTGGCTGCTAATGGACTGACAATGAGATAAGTCTTCCAGGAGAGAAACCATCATTTTAAAGATGGAGTGGCTGGCCTCTTAATTTTAAGGTATTACCAAAATCACACCTTTCACCTTTAAAAATTGTAAATGATCACAGTCCTATTCTAAATCATTTCATTGTCGTTTGAACTGAACCTGGCTAATGCTTTGCAAGGGTTTGTCTTTCCTAGCGCTGATGGTGCCATTTACATTTCTTAATTTTTCTTGAAGAACGTCTTCTTCCTTGCTTGCACTCTCCCTCCCAGCCTGCTTTCTGGCCATCTGTCTGCAGAGGGGATGTAAGCAATCTGTAGCCAAGTCACCCTTGCTCCTGTGTATTTCTTGAACTTGATATACTGCATAGATATGCACTGGCATAAAGTAAAACCTATTAAGTGATGAGATAAAACACAAAGATGCTGCAGAAAACTTCTTTAAATGTTTCAAATGAGGCACAGCCACATTTCTTGCTGGTTTTTCTTCTGCTTTGGTGCCCGTTCTTTCATCTCCGCGTGCTTCATTCATCTGCCTCGTTCTGTCCGATGCAGGGCATTTTGGCACGGTGGATTAGCAGCCCCCTACCCGCTGCGAGCCTGTGCCCTAACAGCCCCACTAAAGCTCATCATTTTAACGTTACTTTTAGAAACAAGTTGCAAAAAAAGATCACCATATGCTTCAGAATACGCACCACGACTTTCCTGTGACATGACTGCACTTACAAATAGCCAAGGAGCTTGGAAAAAAATCTGAACACCTTATTATCCACTGTGCCATGGATCAAAGTGCTTTCTTGTCTTCAGATAAACACTGTCCACTGTCTTTGATGATCACTCCAGTGCATCTGGGCAAGGACAGCAACAAAAGATTGAGAGACGGGAAAGTAAGGGAAAACGGGTGCCGTTCCCAAAGCCCCGAGCTGGGTCGCTGGCTGAGGGTCCTGCTGCCCTGGGCCCCGCAGCCCGCACTGCCGCCAGCCTGCTGCCTTCATGGGGCGCTGGGAACAGGGAGATGCTGTAAGTTGCCACACCAACTTCAGTTCAGGTGTCTGAGGTTATTTATTTGACCAACTCACACGTCCCATACGCAGCAACCAGCCAGCTGCACTGACAGCTCCTAAGAAATCAGAATGTGCCCTGAGTCCCTGTGACATTTTATATTCCAAACTTTGCCCAGTCGCTGATGGTTCCTTCCTCCCAGTGACATATTGATTGTGGGTACACATAGGGCGAGTATGATTGTGTTCAGTATTTTGAGCTCATCATCTGTTATCCCATTCGCATTGTCATCCCGGGCCCAGACAGTATCAAATTGGAAGCAGTAGTGTAGAAAATTACGAACAAATCAAAAAAGACTACAGCTGTGAAATGAATCAAACCACTGTTTCTACATTTAGTATTTCCTTTGGTATAAAACATCTTTTCCGATTTATTTTTTATTATTCTGGGCTGACAGCTAGGAAGGCAGGGGCGATGCACTGCGCTTACGAACGAGGCCAGGTGAGTTGTCGCCTGCCAGCATCCAAAGGCACTGACCCAACAGAGCAACGATTTACTAAAACATGGCCAAGGCAGAGAAGACCAGGTCACCAAGGGCAGCACCTATCTAGATCTGAGCCTTGACCCGTTTCGACCACCTGAAGGACATGCCTCTGGTGTGCAGGCTCCTCCATAGCTATCCTGGATGGGAATGCAACAGAAAAACGGCACCCACAAAATCCTGCATGTTTTCAGCTCTTGACCTTGTTCCTTTCCATCTGCTGCATCTTACACGGTTAGAAAAGTTCAAGCCTGAGCTCCATGTCAGCTTTTCAGAGCAGCCTCTCGGTGCACTAACGCTGTGCTTTGAGAGCAGGCTTTAAATATGTGTGTGTTTGTATGAAGATGACCACATTAAATTTAAGCAGAAATAAATGGTAATTTAACTGGCACAGATACACAAGGCTGACATAATCTCTAAAGGTTTGAGGCTGCTATTAAATTTGTTCCTCCTTATTAATTTGTGACCACGAAGATAATGAAAAACTGGCAACCCTAAAGTTGATCTAAAAAGTAAGAGATACACAGTTGGCATGGAGAATTTTATGTGCTGTCAAAGTGAAAAGGCTTTGCTAAATGTATGTAGGCAAAGATACACACTGCCATCTTAATGAGCAATTAAAAGATGGACTCCTAATAATTGAATCGTGACTCTTGTCACATTTGTATTTGTTTAATATCCCTAGTTTTGGTTGAATCTGGTTTTGAGTTCCTATTTTAATCAGGTCTGATTTAGGCCCTTGGTTCAAATAACAAAAAGTGATGAGCATGAATCTTGTTGTCCCATTACTTCCTCAGCTTCTTGCTTCCAGTGAATACAATGTTCTTTTAAAAACTCATGTTTAATCACTGTTTTTAAATAGCAGGATTGGACAAAGAGGTGGGGAGTTGATTTGCTGCCATTCAAAGTTTGAATTTTCAAAGAGGAAATCATATCTTCCTCCTCTGAAGATCACTTAGTGGATTTTGGAAGTACTTCAGATGGTTACCAGTTAATTCCTTTGCTAGTAAAATTGGGGAGTCTTGGCTATGCTCATTGCTCTGTTTCTTTTTGCTTTTGTTGTTGTTGTTGTTTGTTTGACTGATTTCTTTTTTAAAGTCCAGTAAGAGAAGACCATCTGTTCTTCAAAACTCTTTCCCTTAAACTAACAGCAGTGGTCATTCCTGAATGTCATCATATCGTCAGTGGCACGGAGCTTTGTGCCGCCAATCTGCTGTTTAAAATTTCTCATCAAATTCTTGAAACAGCATCAGTCAAAGCTGACAACAGTTTGCACATTTCCAGCTCCTCTCACCGAAGTACACGAGACCAGGACTGGCCCAGCTGTCTCCTTTTCACAGTCGTTGGTTTTGCCCATGTTGTGTTAAACATATTGTCACTTGCAGCTTCAACTCCCCTAAGCTTCCAGAGTGCTTTTACTTGCTTTCTTGTTGTCCGGTTTCAACAGTTTTTTAACCTGCATGGAGGGGAGGGTGCTTGATTCTCATTTCAGTGGGTTATCCTGTCTTTTTATGAAAAAATAATTGCAAACCCCTGCTTCTGTCCTTTCTCTGCATAGGAATCTTCCCCTCCCAAGTCTGTCTTTAAAATCATTTATTTTTCTTTTCCATCTAGCTCCAATCACTGGTTTTTGGGCCTCTCCAATTCCCAGTTCAAAGGAAAGCAACAATTATTTTGCTTCAAACTCATCCAGCCCTGAAGATGAAGAATTTATCAGTTTTTCATTGCCAGCCCGCTCTGGAGCAAGCAGCAGTTTATTTGTCCAGCTCTGTAGCAGAGCTGTTTGCTTTGCCCAGACTTTGCAGCTGGGTGAAGCAGTGCGGGGGGACAGCAGACCCCCCAGCAAAGCTCCCACAGCTCCCTTTCACAAATGGCCCTGGGGATGCAGAGAGACTTCCAAGGGGCTTATAAAAGGTGCCATCTCTGAAGACAAGTACATCTTCCTCATGCAAGCATTGGCTCCTGCAGCTTAAGTAGCCTCAGTACAGACTGCGTGTTTGAAAAGCAGAGGGATGGAGCTGGCTGGAGGATGGGGGTGTGAGGAGGGGTGCTTGTTTTTATAAATATTTCCAAAAGGTTGGGAAAGCTGGAAAGATTTTGAACCAAAACATCCGAGAATTGTGAAGGACCCCAGCGTGTAAGAGAAGTCACCAAAAATGGCTATTGGTACCCAACTGTGCACCTACAATGTCGGAAAGAGAAGTCTGGGCTCCTGAGATAGCTGGGTTAGGAACCCTGTCACCCGTAACTGACAGAGGAGCAGCGAGGCGCTTTACATGAGCCGAACTGCCCAGTACGTCATCTGCGCAGGGTAGATGTGCTCCTCATTCAGCTGTCAGTAGCAAGAGGCTTGGATTCGGACATGGGTGTGGAATAGCAGGGACCGGCTCTCCCCGGGGCAGGGCAGGGTGTGCGCAGCCTGATTGAGGGTGGCACGCGTGGTTTTCTCCAAACCTCCCTGCTCCGTGGGAAGCGGAGCGGTGTGGAAGGAGGAGGGGGTCCAACTTTGAGGGGGGGAGAAATGAGTTTGATCTTGTCTTTCCCCCGGTAATTCCCAGGGAACACCCTTCTGCCCCAAATTCAGCTCGCATAATATTCCGGATACTTCAGCTTTTGGGGGTGGGTGGGAAAAAACTGGGTGGCACAGCAGGGGCTGTGTTGGTGCACGGGCAGGGGGCCGGGGGCCTGGCGCTGCCTCACCGCTCTCGCGTTCATCTCAGCTACCGGGGCCACGTAGGGACGCAGCAGCCACGGGCTGTGCATTTAAAACTGCACCACATTATGTAAAATGAGCAAAATGTGCCAACTGCTACAAGTGTGTCGTAGCAAGCGTCACCCCAGCAAGCTGTCTGTGGTAAGGAAACGCGATTTCCTCCCTACTCCACATCCTCAAGCATGTGTGGATATAAATAAATAGGGGCTGTGTGGATGCTTCAGATGTCTACAAATACATCTCATGTTTATGTCCGTCTTTAAGAGAAACAGAGAAATGACTAAATATGTCAAACTGACAACACAGACAGTCTGAAAGATATTTTCATAGAATAAATGATGTCAGTAAGTGGTAAGACTTTTCTTTCTTTCCTTCAGGAAATGGGAAGGAGTTGTCTCTGCTGATATTATTTCTGTCTGTTTTTTTCCCCCCTCAGGAAAGAGAAAAAGATCTCACTGAAGACACCTATTTTTCTCAGATTAGATTTCAGCTTTATTTTTTTTTAAACCTCAGACCTCTTCTGCCTATAGGCCAGCTGTGAAATATGCACTCATTTCTTCATTTAGGACCCTCTACAAAGACCTACTTTATATTGCCCATGCACAATTCCCTGTAGATGCCCCCAATCCCATTTGTGATCTCTTTTTTTTTTTTTTTANTTTTTTTAATCCAAACCTTATATCAGCAATTTCACATCATTCTTGTTAGGAAGAAGGGAACCAGAGCAAACAACAGTCCCTACAAGTCTTTGCATTTGGTTATGGCAGAATAAACTTTTTTTTTTTT